>JAMKCH010027785.1:0-16739 GCA_023653785.1 Ophioderma brevispina
TTTTAATTGTTGAATGGCTCTTGAACCTAAAAAAAATCAACGACCCTCAATTGAAAATGCGCTTACCACATTCTCCTGGTTCTCCGAAATTTGGGGTTTTTAAGTGGGGTAAAAAGATACCTCTGGAATTAATTTTATTAAAGCTAATTTTGTGAATGTGGCCCCGAAAAGCACCGGAACAAAAAAGCACACGAAAGAATCCAAAACAAGAATGCAAACTGCAAGGAACGAATGTAAAACTTCACGAAACCACGCGCTAGCGTTAGACGCATGACAAGAAAACATTCGCGCCAATAGCGAGTGCGTAAGTATTCACCCTAAATGATGCGCAGCTGTAAATATGTGTGCGTGCATGAAGGACCCTCTATCACCCTTACCATTTCGGCAGGTGAGAAGAACTCTATGTAAGGAAACCGGAGAATAGAAACGCCATGGAAATGTGAGGAAATAAAACCTGGGAGAATGTGATGAAACCTTGGGGAAATGTGAGGAAAAGGGAATCTAGGAGAAACGTGATGGAAAGAAGCCTATAAGAAATTTGAGGGAAAGAAACCTAGGAGAAAGTGAGGAAAAGAAACTGATGAAAAGTAAAAAAAATCATATTGATATTCATATCATTTGATGGAATATTTATGAAAAATGGTTTGTTAAACATGGTGATTGGGATATCAAAGACAGAAAATTAGTGCATGTATTTGTGCAAAATTTTGAAGGCTTATAACGTTACTCAGGTAAGTCAGTCCATGCGGAAGGAACGTGCCGATGTTTTTTAAAAAATTAATGCGGAAAAATAAAGAGGAATATTTTTCCTCTTGTCCCTTTTCTCCAGTTTTTCTTTTATTTTGTGTTTTATTTATTTTCTTTCCTTATTTTTTCCCCAAATTTTTCGGCTTTCCATTTTTAATACCCCTGATTTCCTCAATTTGAGTTCTCATTTCCTGTGAGCGTCGCTCCCAGCTCAGGCAGGCCGCAGAGGTTCTAGAAAGGTCTTTATTTTACGTTCCCGTATGCACAGTCAACGCGGATTTTGAATATTAATTAGATTGCAACTAGTGATCTAAAAACCACTCGTATCTGTTTACTTTACAAAACTTTGTACACAAATGAACAGGCAGGTAGTTAAAGAACCATTCTGGTTGATCATCCTTCAAGCAGAAAATAATTTCAAATTTGATCCAAATGGAGCTTAGTTGAGTAAAAAAATATGCAGAAGAATACCTTTAAACTTTGAAAATGTTGCACGTCGCGAAGTTTTTTCAAGGCGGAGACCTCTATCATTGAACCGTACCGATATTGGCTTTCAAAATATTAACAATTAACATTGAACTTGGGGCATACCGGCAGGAACTAGCATTTTTATCAATCCTACTAAAACGGACGCTACAATATACTACTGTAACGGTAAGAATGCCGAGAAAATGGGGTGTGCTGTTAACAGGTCGGTCGATATGACTATCCGGGGGCGACTCTGGCTGCACATCAACAGCTGTGGTGTGATGAAGAGTATGCACCATGCGAATCCCAGCACAATGAGTTCAATTTTGTTAAAACAATACAGCGTGGTTGCGATGCGTTGATTTCCAGCTATATGTCGGATCGAAAATTGTTTCATATTTCCTTTCACTATTTTATCGAAATTTGCTTTATACTTCAACTGGCTTGGAACTTTAACTCATTTTAGACACCATTAACTATTTAAAGTCAGTAATACAGTCAGGAACTAGCAAAGTATGAACATCACTGCGCGGAACAATTCAAAAATTGCAGTGGAACTCGTGATCGCTTGTATTTACAGCGATAAATGTCTATAGTGATTTAGAAACTTAGGGCCAAAAGATTGAGGCTGTGTAGCAGACGTCAGCATCACTGATCAATCTCGTTTTGAACGAGCTTGCACGTAAAGGTTGCCTGTGCAGTCATTAACGAAGAGGTTGCGGTATGCCTGCAGCTCCCGCCTTTTGCCCCCTGCCGCTAGACGTGTAGAGGTCAGTGGTCCCACCACCATCTGGTTATGTGTTCTCCATTGAGTGATGCATGCATCATTTGTTTCCAGCACTGTACCCAAATGGCCTCGTCCAAAGTCACGGTTTGTTTCGTAGGCCCTAATGTGCTATGGTAGTAGCGACTTCTCTTCATGGGGAAACGGGAACACTCTCTGTTTCTTTACCGGGGTAACGACGTAGGCAGTGACACTCTCAAAACTCTTTCTGCTTTCGGAAATAGATAGCGACTGCATTTAACTGGTTTCAAGTTAAGGTTCTTGATCTGAGTTCCAAGCAGATATTACTTAAGGTACGTGGTTAGTTCTTCTCCTTTTTGTGGTAGAATAAGTTGAAATCATCTGGAAACGGGGAGGTATATTATCTCATCTAACATTGATTAAGGAATAGCCAAAAAGTAAGTCTTCTTGAAGTTTTTCCAAATAGTATTGAACACAGCCAAGAAAATGGATTGGTGGAGAGAGGAATCTCCCTGAAAACCACCTTTGTGAAATCTAAAGTAATAATCCAATCTTGCTCTTGACTACTTTACCTTGGGGTCTAGCATACAATGTTAAGATATTTTAATGATGAAGGGAAAGAATCTTGAAAGAGAGTGGCTATCATGGTGGACCGAACCAAAGAATCTTCGGATCAAAGAAGGTGATGAGGACAAGTCGAATTTCTTTTGGCATGAGATATATTTCACTTGGTTGTGCCTCACATTACATCCATAATTCCCACGAATGACACACTTCCTTAACAGAAAGAGTCAATAAATTGTTTTCAGTCAAATAATCGGTTGTTCGAGATGCTCATATTTGGTAGAAAAGTCTGCCGAACACAATCGACGAGTGCAATCAAATTTCGGGCGGTAAGGACACTTTTTGTAGATGGAACGATGGAAGAGAAGCACCACGAAACAGTGGAATCTGCGATTTGTTGTATAAGGTTGTCAGAAAGTGGTGAGTGTAAGCAGCTTTTTAAGAATCCCATAGGTTATAGCATCTGGCCTAGGTGGTGATGAGATAATCTTTCTCTGGATAACGGATGTCACCACGTGGACGAATCGATCAGTGTTAAGGAGGTGACAGATGTCAATGTAGAAAAAACCACAAGAGTTTGTAAGGTCACACGAGGATCAGAAACTGAATTATTTTCAGGATACAATGATTGGCACATCAACGGAAAATACGGGATGAAATCAATGTGTCGTCGGGAGTTCCATACAAGTTGTTTTGAAAAGACCAGAAGCTCTCGTTAAATTTCTATCCTGGTGTGCAACAGAGTTTTTCTCAGTTTCTTTATCTCGGTCTTTCTTGAGACGATTGTAAGTTCTGAGTGCCTGTGTAAAATTCTGCCATCTTCAATGAGAATCGATACAGTTAGGTAGTCGATATCAAATACGAAACATAATACACTAAAGAAAGGTATCGGACCAATGAGATTGTGGAAATGTATGTAGAAATTCATATATACATGCAAAATTATAAACATGCCATTTAAGTCATTGATATATGATGTGGTAATAAATAGGTTGCCTTTCATCTAATACAATTTTAAGTTGTGAGATATTAGGAAAAAGAAAAGGGTCGAAAAGGGCAAGGAGCAAGAATATCATACATTGATGTATGATCCACGTGAAAACAATTATGATCAATGATCAATGAAGGACGAAAAATAGTAAAAGAGTGAGATAATAATATAAGTGGATACACCAATTTGTGCATTTTACGTTGTAGATAGTTTAGATCAAGATCAATGAAGGAAGAAATTGAATGTAATAAAGGTGAGAATAATAAGTTAACACCAATTATACGGTAATTTTATGTTGTAGATAGAACAAGAATGAAAGGGGTAGACAATGCGCGGGAGGAAGAGAAATGTATCATTAAATCAACCAAACAAAGAAATATTAACCATGAATGTTAATATATAAATAAGTTTAAGACCAATTTATGGTACCCTTTATGTTAGAGATAGGAAGAAAAGGAATTATCGGGGTAGACAAAATATTTCGCAGATTATCTCTCCCGCATTGTCGAAAGGACCCTGAGGGGGGGGGGAGGCAGTGTATTCAAGGTGGATATGATGCGTGAACATGGACTTCCCCCAGGCCTCTAACAGTGACTCAGCAAATTGGCGACACCTCAGAGGCACCGCAATTGGACGATTGCGTCAACTTATTGCATAATTGGGCGATCTAATGCTATAGAATAGCTCATTATGCATAGCATAGTCATTATGCGAGACAAGTGGTTGCTGATGCCATTGCATTATGGGCCGTTGTTAGGCCCTTAGATGTACAAGCAAATTTGAATATTCCCAACCGCGGAAGCTCCAAACGGAGTTGATGAATTGAAACGGAAAATCTGATTACGTGAATAGGCAGAAAGCCAACAGTCACTTCCATGATTTTCCTTGTGTTCCCTGGTTAACCCAAACAAGTTATTTCCAACGACTAAAACAGACCCTAAACAAGCATTTTTGTCTGTTTTGATACCATAAACGTAAACAAGTAAGCAATGCATTGTGTTGATATTATACCCTTATTATCTGGCATTGCTCATGTTGCTTACTCCGAATACAATATTTTTGATGATTTGATCTTCGCGTACATACACAATTTCAGGGTTACGAAAAAACCATAACATTTTTTTACATATTTGCTGGTTTTGACACCCTAATCAATGTACGCGCGTACATCGCATGTTGGAAAAAGAGCCCTTTTTAAGCGTTTCTTGTGCACGCATTCAGATCCACTTTGAATACAAGTGTCCCCCCCCCCCGGACAGGACCATACTGTCACGTACCTTTCCACTCCAATGGTTATATTGGTCAACTTCATCATCTCCAGAAAGTCCTTCTTTCCTGCATCCGATATGGTCTCACTTATCCACTCATTGGTTTTCTTTGGTTCCTGCTCACTCTCAGTACTCTTCTTTACTAATAATATATGCACATCCTGAAACGGCAAGGTGGTTCTGGGGAAGGGATCTATATGGAATTTTTAAACTGACAGAAAAAGTAATAACAAATTAAAAAATTATATCTTTTAAAAAAAGCAAATTTAGGGAATTTAAAAATTGATCTTTTTGAAAATGATTAAAAGGTAAACTTTGATCATAACCACTTTATAATGTGAAACGTAAAACGTCGAATTCATCCATTCAAAGGATCCGTTCTCATGAAACCCATTGGAGGGCATACTTCCTTCCTTATCCGGCGAATGTCCTTTTTTCTCAGTGGGTGGGGAAAGCTTCTTTCCATAAAGGTTGCCAATTCTGGGTACGGATCCGACACGGATACGTTGTGGATTGCCCTTGTGAATAAAAAAAAAGCCAATGTATTTCCGTGAATAAAATGGTATAACACACTTGGTAAGACGGGGTTTTCCCCGATACCTTGAAAAATTACGAACTATACATGAACTTAAAACGTCAAACACCGTTCTCAGCATGTATGCTTTTAATCTGGTTCTCCTGAGTGGCAAACATTTAGGTCAAATCACGTTATAACCACACTATTTAATATTAAACAGAAAGCCGGAAAACAGGTGGTAGGTAGAATACTTGGAAATGTTCTTTGTATTGACCATGTTACAAATTAAAAGTGTACGTGATCTAGTGCGTGCATGTAATAAAAACTAGCTACGTGATCATGGTTGATTAATCAGTCGACAAAGATGGTATCAACCTTAAGTGCAATAACGAGATAGTATATAACAAGCCTCAGCTAGACATACTGATACGTGACGAAAAAACATTGCCTTAGGAATCTGTTTACAGTTGATCTATGAACGGCAGGCAGCTAGAATTGAGTAGACTAAATTGGATAAAGATCGACAATTCAAATATAGATCATAAAAGATTCGACATAAAAAGTATATGGGGGTAGGTGGGTGGGTCGGCTTCTTGTCTCCTGGTCCTCCTAGAGTTTTGTCCGGCCCATATTCGTGGAACTCGCTGCCTGTCTTGCGAGTCTCCAATGGGCGACCTCTTAGATCGACAGGAGGGACACTCTCGCTTTCCTCTATTATCCTACGGCCCCTCACCTTTACCCTTTTTCATTCTTACCTGCTCAATTTTCTCTTGATCCCTTCCCCCACGGGGGCCGGGTAGGTGGGGGGGGTGGGAGGTGGGTAGGGAGGTGGGCAGGTATGAGTATTATGTGTGTAATAGTAGGCCTAGTATGATTTTTAGTATGCATATGCCTAAGTGTGTGTATCTATGTGTGTATGTATATGTTGTATGTATGGGACATGCAGGCCAGTAGCCGGAATTTCATTGGGGGGTGGGATATGCCAGAAGTGACCTTTTTGGTAAGAGTAAACAATTTTTTTCGGCTCGATGCGCTCGCCGGTTGCCCCAAATTTTTTTACCGTGATACAAAAAATCTGACAGGGGGGGGGGGAGATATGGGATGGATGGAAGACCAATTTCATCACGCGTTAAACCAAACACTATAATAATAAAATAGTAATGCGTTTGACAGTGCATTGACCTATAGTATTCGGCTAAACACAACCTACACGCACAAAAATTTAAAAATGACAAGTGAGACCTTCAACATTAAATAGAGGACCTTCAACCTGATAAAGCGGACCTTCCAACATGTAAAGCGGACCTTCAAATGATAAGCGGACCTGTGTCATTTGGGGGGGGGGGGTGCGTCGCACCCCCCCCCCCTGGTACGGCCCTGTGTGAATGGTGTGTGGTATGTTAATGTTGTACGTACAGTGTAATTACAGTTCTACTTATTTATGTATGTAGGCAGCCTATCTACTTAGCTAAGTGGGAAGCTATAGTAGAACTCTTTAATGCATAGAATACAATAGATAGTATGTAGAGATAGACACATGTACACACACTTATCTATCACGCAATCTTCACATGCAGAGGGTCACTCTACATAAACGAAGACATCTAGTTCCTAAGCATCAGGAAATTTTAGCAATTCGTATCCTGAAGGGTACAAAACGATACTTATTATTCAGCCTCCCACACTATCTCGCACAAAATGCCTGATAGCATATTGGAATGGATGCGAAACCAGGTAGGGGACAATAAAGGATTACACATGGGGTCAAAAATTTAAAATGATCCGGTACTGTTAAAAGTATCCAAATCATTGTCCAAACATAAGAATTCCAAACAAGGTATAGTTTGACTATCTTCACCCAATTTTGGGGTTATAAAAAACAGCAAAAACAGGTCCAAAGGTTAAATTTCAGTTGTTGGATATGTTGCACTCTGTCATTTTCCAATAGTACAATCAGGAAAAAAAACATTCGATTCGTCCAGGTTAGGCCCTTATCTTTTTTAAAGGTCCATTGGCCCGATCGCTAATAGCCTCGTCCCAGAAGCTCAATTTACCGGAAGTGGTCAACCATTTGGGTATCAGAAGAAAGATACTATTTTTCTCATTTACCCTGTAAATCTAAGGGCCAAAGGAGGTTTGGTTTGGCAGTAATGAGCGAAAATGTATCACAATTGGTGACATATAATTTTACACAGTACTTATGGGCTTACGAAATACACGTTTTATGCTCTCACATCCCTAAACGCATTGAAATAGCGCGCGAAACTTTACAGGTGGGATGTTTGGGTGAAGGCAATCTATCAATCTTGTTATTTTTTTTTGTGTCATTAAAATATTTCTGGTCTTTTTTTTGATATGTCCTTAAATAGGGCCATCCCCCTTTAATTGAACTGGTTATAGGAATAGAGGCCTGTGACGGCAAGGCCCTTGCTCTAAGGCGGTCCGGTAAGTCGTCATCCTGTTTCTAAAATGGAAAAAAAAAATTGGCGTAAATTGAACCAGCGTTTGAAAATATCAAGATGATAATACCGAAAGGCATTGTGGGAAAAAGGGATGTTTTTTTACGGGCCCGTTTGGCGATTGGGTGTTCACTTTCCGTGTCTGCTGAGAACTGAAGTACCCGACAAAAAGTTCAATTTTTCTCGTAGGTTCTTCAGGTTTCAGACCCAATTACGATACATATTTCAAAACAAAACATAGTTAAAACGGACCCTCGATGCAAAAATCTCCATAGAACCCCGTTCGCTTTTCCGGAGATATGAGATTTAGTTTAATTTGCATACATTCGCTATGACGGATGATAACACTCGTAATGCTCTCGCGCAGTACTAATTTAGTAAATATCTTTCTCAGTTCTGTGACAACAGAGCTCCACGTGCGGTAAATACTTTACCGGCCCGCCTTAGACCCTTGTGGGGGATGGCAAGATCAACCGCTGATGGCGCACTGTATTGTGGCTTCAATTAGAATTAATTACCAAACTAAGACTATATGCCAATACATCACCTGATTTCCCGTTACAGGTTGTTTCTATTTTTAAATGAAACTTATTCCTTTTTAAATAGATACACTTTTAAAAAAGCTGTGCGTAAGGTAAAGATCTTTTGTTCGATTGATCATTTTAAACGACATATTTCAGCACATTCACGTTCAGGCACACGTTCACGTATGGTTTGTAAAGGTATCTATAGTTTATTCTTACAGGCAGATGGACGTGGACGGTGGATGCCCAGCAAGTATAATGACAGACGACACAATTTGTTGGCCATATCGTTGTACCTAATCTATTTTTTTGATGATAAAATGAGAGCTAGCCTGGTAAGACCAACCTGCGACCAATTAATGGCAAAATAAAGCGGAAAAATAAACGTCTCCTTTCTTTCTTAAAACACCTAAACTGTTCTATCATAGCCAGGTTTCAGGATCTTTTTCAAGATGGACCGTGCAAGTTTAGACGGCACGTAGGCCTTTTTTTAGGGAGTTTCCGGACCTGACCAAACACACTTTTTTTTCTGGACACACTTATGAATTCGGAAACCCTTCACGGAATAAAGCACGGGTTTATTCGTTGAAGGGTTTTTTCCGAATTCATAAGTGTGCCAGAAAAAAAAGTGTCAGATGGGAAACTCCCACTTTTTTCAGTCATCGAGGTGAATACTTCGAGGAAAAGTTCTGTTGTACTTGTGTTCGGTTTTATGATTACCAATTCTTTTGAGCTGAGATAAGCTATTAATCCCGTGTCACCTTTTTAGTGTATGAAATTATTTTATAAAGATTGCATACATCTATCAGAAATAGTCGCATGCGTTTGAGTGTCACCTCTGATGCACTGAAAGACCACTTTCGTCTAAGCTTTTCAGCTTTTTACTGGTTGTTCTTGACTCCAGTTTTTTTTAAACAAATATAATTACATTCGAAACATCAAGTTATTGCAAGCGGTGGAATAAGGAACTAAATAAAAACAATAGTCATACATTAAAGAGGCCAACATATCTCGACTTTAAGTGTAGATTTCCTTGATACTAAAGGATATTTTTTTTTGTTAAATGGCTACTTACTGTAAGGATTGTCCATTTGAGCTTTAATGAGCCCAGTTGTTCATTGTTTAGCAATGTATTAGATCATTCATTTACTTTCGCTACGATGTATAACTTAATTAATGGGGGAAATAGCGTGTTTCCAAATTTAGAATGTGTACAACCACGAGTACGACAACTTCCCTCTTCTAATTATGAATAAATAATATACTTCTTTAAAAGAAATTCTGCGCTATGGAACGATTTTTTTTTTTTGACGAACTAAAACATCACATCAGGTCAATTGCTAACAATTTTGAAAACGTTTCTGAAGTCTCTGTTCTGTCACTTTAGTTTTAGGAAAGACAAGGGTAAAAAAGACTACTCTAGTGCTAAGTCGGTATGACCTTAACAAGGTCCTCATTCACCTTCCACCTGTACATTGCTTTCCGATCAATGGGTTATGTATTCAACGAACTTCAACACTACACGTACACATGGTGAAAATAACATCAGATAGGGCCCCAACCCCCCCTATTTACGCTGGCGTCACAAGTTATAGGGCGCCCCATTTTTGAGGTCTTGATGTCCATAGGCCTCAGTGGTAAGAAAATGACCACAAAATGCGCGTTTTTTATTTGTACCTGACATGCTAGCAGGAGCTAACATGCGAATTTTATGATGCTTTCATTTCAATTAAGACCAGAAGAACATCCAAAGAAAATGGTCATAAAAACGGTCAAACAGCCTCGAAGTGAAGTTTGTCTTCACCTCCAATGAAACTAAGGTTCTGAGTTGTTGTGAAGTCGCGCAGTGATAGTTGTTAAAACAGAGGCCGGATTGATAAAGGCCTAAGCACCGGTGCCATGAAATACAGTGTCCGAGTGACATGATGACCTAACACCCATTTTAACTATTGTGTTCTCTATTGAGAGCTGTACGCATAATTGTTTCAGCACAAGTTTTTCTAGTGCAAAAAAGTAACATCATTGCTGATACTGTGTAAGAACCCCAATGCAAATGTCCTATGTTTATAGTGAACCCACAGATGGATATCATTGTTAAAATTAACCATTTTTTCGCCCAACCATTTTACCAGGAATGCGTCTTAGCCATCGAGAGAGACCACATAGACGGTATGGAAGTGCGCATTTGTGAAAACAGGTCAATGTAGAAACCAACAGCAATGAATGCTGACACAACCATTGCAGTTTGGAAGTCTTCACTATTGAGCTCAGCTCTGTGACTGTCATAGTTATAGACTTCAAGCACCCTAAATTAAGCCTCGGGGAATCCCAGCAGCCGATTTCAGCAGCCATAGTAACCCAATGGGGGCTCAATGAAACGAACAAAGATGGACAAGCCGTCGAAGAATGGATAGACAGTCAAAAATCTACGTCTCCTTCACGACCAAGATGGCCGAAAATCATTTTCTACGTGCCCGTGGAAGAGCGGTTTATAACCATGATCTACGAGTATTAGCAAAAACATCTCTCACCTGGGTAACAAAATTGGTGTTGGGATCTTGTTCCACTAACTCAATATCGGACCAATCGGTATCCAAGTCAAGCGCAGTTACGACCGAACAACAGTGCTTTTAAGTGTAGCTTTAACTATAGAAAAAGCAGACTGGCAAGGATTCACTGATTACCTAGACCACAACGTGAAAGAGGATTGCTCCAAACACCATGACAAAATTTGCCCACTGGTGAACAACACTGCCCGGAGAGAGATTCATAAAAGAGACGTAGGACGGAATACATACCAGACCTTTCCAAGAATGTGCTGAAGAATATCAAGAGCTATATAAATACTACCAGGGTCTGAGGCTGATCCCTTCTCAGCTAAAACAACTGCTAAAGTGAGGTATAGTTCGGAGAGGATTCCAGGGGGGGAAAAGATAAAAACCCTGGCATACTTTAATTGAATCCACCGATATGACCCCATACAGTAGTTAGAGAAAGCATGGTCTACCACCCGCAAGCTTCGAGGGGATCCAACAGAAACCCCACCGCAGGAAAGTGTCGGGGACCCAGGTGTCTTGGTGTTGTTCAGTTTCTTCATGCAGATTAGAAGCTTCCCTATAGGGAAAAGGTCCATCTGGATGGGAAGGGTGTCGGCTATCTTGTGATTGAAGAGCAAAAGGTGCGTCAAGGTTAGTGTTGCCAAAGTAGAGGAACTAAAGTGCTGAAAACCATGTGTCAAGCGCTCTTCAGTGTTTCACCTTTGATTTCTATAGGTGGGGTCGCATTCTTCGTATATCAGGTCAGCTTCCTTAGGGCCTCCCAGGCAGCAGCAGTGCTTGTTTTCAAGACTATAGGGTTTCAAGTATTCAGCCTTGGACTTAACATGCTCCTCAGCACCACAGGTAAGCATCTCATCAAGGTTGCAGTCTTAGCATCATCAAGGTTCCGCTTGGAGCTTCTGGTGGATTTAGTATGGTGCATCTTGGCTGCAGACTCAGTTTTTTCTTGGCTTTTGCTGACTTTGTCGTTTGAGGCAAAGGCAGTCGTCTTCTTCTTTTCCTTCTTGGATGCAATCTCAATTGCCATTCTTTGTGGCTGAAGTGAGGAAAAATACATTAATAACGCGTGCTGGAGTTCTTGTTTTCCAGTTAGTTTATGATCACAGAGCTGTGGATCCAACCCTACCTTCCTCCAGTCAATTTGGTTTCATGGGATCTAGGGAGGGGGTTTACTTGACGAATAACTTATCTGGGCTCCTGCAAGAGGACAATTCGTGATCAGACCTTACAGCTCCAAAGTGTTGTAAGCTTTGAGTTCTTAATGATTTAATCCACTTCTTTCTGACAGAATATATAGTTCAGTTGGACAAGTTCTCCATTGGGGAGGGCGCGTGGGTCCACTCGAGGGTCTACCTGCTTGATTTTGGTATTTGTTGTTTAGTAGCAAACAAGGTTAAATGTTCCATGAAGTCCTTCAGGTACATTCCATTTCTGTTGGACTTGTTGATGCAAGTGAACAGCGCGTCACCAGGCCCAAGCGCTAAGGCTCGCCTGGTAATCTCCAGGGATGTACAGAAGATTATTGGGCTGGAAAATGTGAATGGTAGCAGTGGAAGTTCATGTAAAAGTGAGAGACAGTTTTTTGGATTAGTAGTTGTGGGGGCTGTATACTACGCACAAAATTGACTGTTGTTTCAGGACTACCCGTCAGTGTTAATCTCAAGATGAGCTCCATTAAGGTTGACAAGTTGGAACATGACTTGGAGCCTTTGGGGATTAAAAAGAAAACCCCACACCTCCTGTAGCTGTATTTTTCTTATTCTTCCGAGGCAGAGGCTGATACTAAGTTGCATAGCCATGGATAGTCTCCTGTAGTAGCAGTTCACTGTGCACAATGCCGGTGTGTTCTTGTATGAAGATGAAATCGGATTGGCATACACGTTTGCTTTCATGTACGAGTTCTTCTTTCTGGCTGTTGTTGAATGTCTGGGACATTAAATGTGCTGATGATGAAAGGCTTTTTGCGTCTAACAAAGTTGTCATGCATCTTTTGTCGATCTCAGGGTTGGAACGTCCATTTCTAATTCCGAAGAGCTGCTATTAGACCAAACATCACTTCTCAGAAATTACATAAACAAGCTCTTGAAACGTATCATGATCAACCCGATATCGCACCGTGATTTAGACGAACACCCTCAACCAGAACAAGCAGGTTTCCGGCCAGGCAAAATCTCAACAAACTAGCCAAATACTCAACCTAACTCAACAGATCAGGAATGGTTTCGAGAAGGGTTTGGAACCGGAGTTGGGGTCCGTTGATCTATAAGCAATGATACGACACTGTTAATCACAGATTGCTACTCCATACTAGATATTGGAACTCACCAAGGATACCCGCTTGACTGAGCTAATCAAAGAATAGTGCTTTAAAACAGGAGGTTCTTTGTTCAGCTAGGAGCGAAGGAAGAGCGATTGCGGTAGCTCAAGAATCGCGGACTACCACAAGGGAGGGGGCTTGCTTGCCAACTCTCCTGTGTCAACATCTATACCAAACGACCAAAACTAGGAGCCAGGAAACCTGTCGTTTTATCTTGCAGACGATCTTGGATTAGCGCACAAGGAAGATGCAGACTTCAAAGGTTGAACAGAGAATCTCCAAAGCTCTTGGCTATGAAATCACTCCTTACTACGAGGAAAGCACTACGTGCCCAATAATTTCCAAACCACAGGTTTTGTGTGCTTTCCATCTACAGAAACGTGAAGCCAAATGTCAGTTTAAGGAACCTGGTCTGGAACACTTCTGGAGCACTGTGGATAATCCTGTTCTACCTATTGGACCGCACTCTCTCTTATAAACCCAAATCAAGAAGCGAAGAGTAAAGTATGTTCACGCATATAACATCTTGAACAAACTCTCTGCCACAAGATGGGGTGCTTACCCACCACCTCCATGCCCTGTGTGCTTACTCATGTGCAGAGTACATGTATGCTTGCCCTATATGAGAAAGATCAACCCCTGCCAAGAAGCTTGATACAGCATTAAATGCCTCCTGCCGGCGCTTATACAGGATGTCTTCGTACAACGACCAACGGGGAACTTAGACATCTTAGGAGGCATTGGTCCACCAGACATTGTCGTAGTGTAGCGAGCATGCAAGAGCGTAGCTGGCCAAGTATATAATGTGAAGCACCCTATGTACGGACAGAGACTGCTGCCAACCGCCTTAAATCCAGAGAGAGTTCTTAAGCAAAGTCCAACCTCTTGAATCAGTTCTAAGGAGTTTTTTAAGAGAGTCGCAATTGTGGAAAGAAAAAAGACTTGCTCTCAACCAAGTAACATCTATTGGTATTGAAACCTGGTGAGCATATTCCACCTGTGACCTCAGGGCTGAATGGCGATGTCTCAACAGATTGAGAACCAGGAAGTGACGATCTAGGGTCCTTGCTGAAGTGGGGCTACCTGGAGCAGATCAGGACAGAAACAGCGACAAAGACAAGTACATAATCTTGGTCTGCCCACTGTTGTAGGGCTGCAGATGAAAGGTCGAGATCAATGAACCGTAAAAAGTGGTACATTTTGAAGTTTTTGATAGAATCAGTAGAAGAGTCCAAAGGCAAGCAGCTTGATTTTTACAAAAAAAAAAAAAACAAAAAAATTTTACTTTATTTGTTATTTTGTAGTTTTTAAAAACAATGAGCACGATTGCATAAAATTGCATAATTCTTTAGTTCCGAATGATGCTTTCTAAAAAACTTATAACTCTAGAAGTAAATCTACATCACTATCGCGTGATTTTGCATTTGGTGAGGAAATTTGTACATTGATATTAGTAAACTAAATATATAGAAATATTACCAAAAGGACGAGTCCTTAAAAAGGACAATTTCTCATTTAGTGCAACAATTTGTGAAATGAAAAAAACAATTGAGTTTTGGAACAATATATTGAATGGGAATACTTTGCAAGGCATCAATCATAATTATCAACCTTTATTGTGAAACAAAAGACATTACGTTTCATGTGCTTTTTTCTCGATACATCGGGTATTATTTGGCAAGTAGAACTCACATTGCATGGAAACACCAGTTACAGTTTATCATAATTGCCCTTTTAAAGGGAACTTCTTGTCTAGTGCAAAGGCCAAACATCACTATGTGTAGTAATAACTGTCATCATTGCTGCAACAAAAGTTGTGCTGTTGAACACACATGAAATATAGTCTGCTTGAGAAATAGTCCATGCTCTCAGTGTTTAAAATATACATACAAACATGTAATTCTGTACCACAATTGTATATTATAAACATTGGAAGTATTATTTTGTGATATAAATGGGCTTAGAAGTAAAATTTCTACAGTTTATAATTTGTCAAGCAAAATTTTGCAATCGACCCAACCAATCAGAAAAAACTGTTACATAGCTACCTGTAGGTTAGGACTAGTCTCATTGAGTGCAAGCAGGGAATGTCACGATCACTAAGTGGTGCAAGTAGGGTCTGTATATCACTGACCATGGCCATGTATGGAAATATGAGACTCTGGAAGTCAACAGGCAGTATCAGTAACAGCTGAGAAGGGTAAAAATGTATGGGCTGTACACACCACAATAAGAATGAGTACCACGGCAGAGGGTTTGGTCACTTCGGTTAATCTATGCATGGCAGAACCACAATTGTATATGATAACATTGGAAGTATATTTGGATATAAATTGGCTAAGAAGTCATTCTCCCGTTACTTGTCAAGCAAAATTTTTGCATCTGACCAAAACCAATTCCAGAAAAACTGTTACACAGCTAACTTTAGGTTAGGACTAGTCTCATTTAGTGCAACCAGGGAATGTCACTATCACTAGTGTGCAAGTAGGGTATGTATATCACTGACATGGCCATGTATGGAAAGATGAGACTACTGAAGTCAACAGGCAGTATCAGTAACAACTGAGAAGGCTAAACACTGTATGGGGCTGTCACACACAATAAGAACTGGGTACCACTGCATGAGGGTTTGGTCAATCCAGGATTAATCTTTGCTGCAGAGAAAAATATGACATATTTATGTTTTTTCTGGATTTTTTCTTTTTAAAAAAAATGACTTAATATTTTCACATTTGCTGCTTATTATCACCAATTTAGCAAATATTGAACAATTATTACATTTGTACGTCTGTTTTATTCCACCAACCAAAATTGGTTACATTGCATTCAGAAAATGTAAAATATGAATGAATTGACAAGGACAGCATGAGACGCTTTCATTACCGCACACTAGTATTCTCTGCATTGTCTGTACTGCATATACTACACACATTGTTATAGTGAGCGACTGTATGAGCGTATATCACACGTGGGCGTATATTGGGGGCCTACGACACATATCAAACATTGTTTTTTTTAGAAATTAACTAAGGACCATTGTCTTCTCTGGTGAAATTTACAATATTGACACAGAAACACTTAAAATAATAGGTAGTTACATAACATTCTTTCATTACACTGTATCTGTGTATAATAAGTGTGAAGCGCGCGGTCCTCGGTCTCCCACTATTGTAAATTGGTAAAAAATAAGTTTAGCACGAAAGTCCGGGTTTGAACATTAATATTCCTTAGAAGATAAGGAATTACCCATTGAATTTCAATAGATGTCACTAGCCATCAATTCATGCACCCTTCTTACTTTTCTTTAACATTCCCTTTCTTTTATATTCGTCTTTCTTTATATGATTTGTAATGTGTTTCTGGGAAATGGTTTCTTATTCATCTCCTCGATCTGTTTATGTATTTGTTTTCTTCTCTCGTTCAGGGACGTAACAGGGTGGGTCTCACAAATTTCCGGTGCTTTAACTTTGGCCGGCGCAAATTGCAGGCTTTCAATTTCAATTTGTTCGCCGACGCCTTCAGGGGCAAGGACGTGTAGACACTGGAGGAGCCCAGGCAATGTTTAACATTCAGGTGCATCA
>JAMKCH010027786.1:0-18591 GCA_023653785.1 Ophioderma brevispina
ATCACTCCTTAGTTCACTCCTTAGTTCAGGTCGGACAAAAGTCTAAATGGAAACATCCCCAAACAAGGTGTTGAGGCCTACCTTTCTCGCCTGACTCGGCCAAATTCTCCTTGCTCTCTAATACATAATTTTTCACAGCTAATGCTGTAGTGCTATGCGGCATCTTCCATTGTGTTTGGGTTGCGTCGTCTGCTCTGCTCAGCTAAATGGTGGCACTGGCTTCTTGACAGCAAGGGGGACCAGCTGTCTTGTAAGGGGACGTCAGTTATCTAAGATGCCAAGTTTAAAAAACAAAAATTTGATGACCAGGAGTAAACAAGGGAGTTATATAGACTGATGACTAGCCGGGAGTGTCCGTAACCTGGACCCATCGAAACACTTTTTTTTCTGAAACACTTATGAAATTCAGAAACTTTCACGGAATAAACCTGTGCTTTATCCTGTGAAGGTTCCGGAATTAACAAGTGTGTCAGAAAAAAGGGTGTCAGATGGTCAGGTTATGGAAACTCCTTGCTAGCCCTTTTTTGTAGGGTGCTGACATGTTGGTTTGTGCTACATTTACAATCATAATATTGAGGTTGTGTGTAATTGGGGTGGTTTTTATGTAGGCTAGTAGGTAGTGTGTGCCTTTGAGATGCAATGATTATGAAACATGTAATAGGTGACTGGAACCGAGCCACTAAGTATCCGGGTTAGGTGCATTTTCGCATGTGGCCATGAATATGGCATTAGAACCCAAAAACTCTCAGCCCAAGACTCTACCCGTTCTGGTTTTGTGAATTCTACAATACACTTACGTTACTGATCGTACTATATTGACCTAGAAGTTAGCGAGGAGAAACCTGTGACGCTTGTTAAATTTGAAAGGACCCGAAACAGACTATAGGGTGTCGGCATTTCAATTTGACACATCGTTCACAGAGAGGCTTACAACGCTAGACCCGTTGGGAGAAACTCATTGCCTCAGAAGATGCTCGAGGGTATCAAAACTTGTCTAATGATTTTTAATAATAAAATCAAATTTTGGTGATGTTTTTCCCATTTCTGATAGAAAACCCATCAATCAACATCAATTAACAGTTGTTACCAGTGATGAAACAAGGCGGTTTCTCGAACCACAAGTGTCGCTGGTTGCGCGATCAATGGCTTTAGGATGATGAAGTTTGGCAAATGATGTAGAAAGAGAACAAATGCACTGGAGAGAAGTGTTAACTAAAGTCACATGGGTCACAAAGGGTACATGAGGTCACCAAGGTCACATTGAGGTCACCCACACAACCACCGATGCACCGGCCCTGACACACCCTCCCCCTCCCTGACAACCCACCCCCTCGCCATCCCACCCTGACCCTACCCCGGCACACCGATTTGTGAATGGGCCACAGCTGACATGAGGTCACCAAGGTCATATGAGGCATCAATCGTAGGTCACATGAGGTCATCAAGTCACATGGGTCACCAATGGTCAGATGGGTCACCACGGTCACATGGGGTCACCAAGGGCACATGGGGTCACCAAGGTCACCTGGGTCACTTAAGGTCACATGGGGTAAGGTAACAAAAGGTCACCATGGGGTAGGGGTACAAAGGTCACAGGTTCAACAAGGTCACAGTCCCATGTCACACAGGTTCACCAAGGTCAGCACAGGGTCACCAAGGTCACACAGGGTCACCAAGGTCACAAAGTCACCAAGGGTCAACATGGGGTCACCAAGGTAACAATGGGGTCACAAAGGTTCCACATTTGGGGGGGGGGGTCACAAAGGGCACATGGGGGTCCACAACGGTCACAAAGGGCACAGTCACAAAAGGCACACAAGGTCACCAAGTCACATGAGCTCACCCAAGGCCAATGAGGTCACCAACCCCGTCAACATGAGGTCCCCAAGGTCACATGAGGTCACCAAGAAGTCACCAAATTGTGTCAGGTCTGAGGTCCCCTCGCCCCTCGCCGACGACCCCACTCTTCCTCGATGACACTTACCACCGCACACCATCCTGACCCCACCCAGATGCACACCACCGACCCCTCCCCTGGACGCACCCCACCACCAAACCCCCCCGCCCCCGACGCATCCCACCTCGCCACTAACACCCTACCCTCCCCCTCCCCAAAACAACCCACCCTGCCCCTCCTCAACACCCTCACCTGCCCCTCATATGATTCACACACAAGCGGTTATGGTATAGTAGTGCATGTAGCAAAAGGAATTTCGCCTATCCGATGTACTCTTTTAGCTTTTCAGCCAATTAGCATATTTAATAGCTCATTTGCCTACCAAAGCCGATGTATCCCATGAACTTTAAAATAGCAAAGAAGATGGATGCGCACCATAAGGGTTTTCGTTGCAGTGAAGGAATTTGCCATATCCGAGTACAGTTTCAACAATATAGCAATTACACTATTTTTGCATAGTAATTTAGTTCATGTGCAGATGTAACTTGTTCGAAATATGCCCAACATCTAACCAAGTGAAGAACGCTTTGACCCGCTTCCTTCCACCCAAGTACATCATTATACGCCTTACGGAATTATCCAGATAACTTGCACACAGCCTGGACTGGAAAAGGGTTATCATTTGGACCAGCCAATCTAAGCTAATTCAATATTCATGAATGCAATAAGGCAGGCAAAAAGTACACATAATATTCTGAGAACCTCCTCTATCACCCTACAAGTATGAAAGTAAATGGCTAGCGTTTAGCACAGCATGAGCATTTCAAAAAAAGGTTACCCGAAATTGTCTGAACAATATGAAATAGTAAAAACTACAGGAATATGCAAATAATGAAGCCAAAAGTTACACATAATAGCGGCACCTCACTCTATCATCCTATCAAGTTTGAAGTAAATCGGGGATAGCAGTAGGCCTACAGAGCATTTTAAAAAAGGTTAACGACATACCGGACGGAAATACATACGGACACACGAAATTTGGACTGTAGGGCTCCATGAACATTCGTTCAGGCGACACAAAAACCTAAATATTTAAAGTGGAACTCTGGCAGCAAAAGTGAAGCATCCTTGTTGTGCATCAATTACTTTAACCCAATTACAGTGATGGCGATGTAACTTCATTTTCTATGGAATATATCAGTTTGTATGGGCTTTTTTTTATGAAATTCAGTTGGTTTCGGGGAAGGGTTATAACATGTCACAGAGTGAAAACACTTTGGAAATTTTGGGATAAGGAATAAACTGACCAGAGGGTAACCTCTTAATAAGACATAGTTACAGTGATATTCTCTTGCGAGATAGACCGTAGTCTTTAGTAATTGACCCGTCTGCCCTTGAATGGAGGCAAAATTGAAAGCGCTGTTGCCATCATTCGACCAATCAAGGCGGCCTTGCTTTCTAATTTTTGAGGGGTTTTCACCAGTGAGCATTGGCAACAGGGTTTACATAAGTCCTGCCCCCATCAACAGCAGGGATCGACAGGGGTCAATTACAAATATGATTGTAACAGTACACCAAATTTCCAAAATGGATACATAATCTTGCTAGCGGTGGAGGATGGCTATAAAATACATAAACCTCTGCCAACTCTTTATTAATATTGAATGGCTTTTATTACTTGTAATAGCACAGTTTCTATATTTGTTGCTTGCTACTTTTTTCTTGAAATTGCAATATGTCTTATCCCTGAGTAATTTGTAGCAATTTGTTTTATGCTCTATTAGTTACTAGTTGTATATTATTGGTATTTTTATCCTTGATAAAGAACGGTTTATCTGTTCGAAAACATTGGTCCCATTGTGTTTCAATTTGTCTGATTGTCCCCATTTACCCATTGTACCAGTTGTAACTATGTGCTGGGCTGGACATTGCTTATTTGGGCATATCGTACTTTGTCTGCCACAGGTCAACTTAATTTCTGGTAACTTCCCTGTTTGTTTGTTATTACTGGTAAGGCCTGAGTATTGACATACAGGCTATAGTATGGTTTGCCCCATTTGTACTGTTGGACTCTGTAATGGGGCTCTCACACTTTACTGTGTCACACTTGTTCTCCGCATTACATTCCCCTCCCCACGCCAAGTGGTACCACACTTGCCACCTCCCTCATTTTCTGGATTACTCACCATTACTCACTTCAATATGATACAAGAATAATATTGCACAAGCTGAAAAAATGTACGATCGAAGACGGTACAATATTTTCCTAGCGAGTGCAATATATTCTTTCTTGATCATACAAAAAAAAAAAAAGAAAAATTGGTTTTTTTAATATTATTATATTTAAAGTAAGGGCTGACTCAAACCAAACATTGCTGTTGACAAAACTGGCGAAACGAACAGGTTCATATTAGCGTTCTCGCTCAAAAATGCCAGGATTTGCAAGGTTACTCCAAGTATGAAATCCACTGTGTCATGTGTAATGATCAGAAGAACAAGAAAAAGGACAATAAACTTGTATACTGAAGTAATAATGCATAAAAACATTGCAGCAACTAGAACTCCTAAGGACTACCACAAAATGTTTGCATAAAAATAAGAAGATCATTTGGTTGTCCTTGATGGACCAAATTCAAATTTTGAGAACTAACCAAATTATACTACACAAAATGAACAACCTACTTGACAATAATCAGATTTTTCTTTTTTAGACTTTATTTTTGGTATTTTTGAATACTGCAAATGTGAGTAATGTTGTTATGGTGAATTCTAACCAATTATTATTATGCACTATTACCTTGTCATTTATCTAACCTACTTAGATTAAAACATTTTCAATTGTGTCTTATAAGTATATTGGTATAAGTGATTGATTTTTTTTCTAAATTCCAACGACAAACCTACCTCCAGAAGAGTGTGTCTCTTATCATTCCACAAGTCATGGGTAAGGGCCTTGGTGGTGTCGATTTATTCACTGAGTAAGCTGATCTGGGGCCTCTTGTACAATGTACGGTGCTCCTAACATGTCCCCCTTTTGAGACTGGGCGGATTGGGAACAGTCAGGGTTTTTCACCTACTCTTATTTGACCTGACTGCGATGAACATGTACAGTTGTGACTCTCTGTACACGGGACCAACATCTTAACGTTCCCTCCAAGGATGGGATGCTTCATGATTCATTTGCCACTTCCAAGTGAACCATGGAGAGAGTGGTTTCATGTTTTAATCAATACTACAATCTCGCCCAAAATTGTTTGACACTTATATTGTCTTACTATAAACTGATCCCCCCTCTCCCCTGATTAATGTTAAACATGTCATTTTAGTCATGCCTCTTAAGACCACCCACCTTGATTGAGTGGGGCGGGAGGGGTCAGTGGTTATGGTTATTTCAAGCTTCGCATACAGTTGAAGTATCTTTTCAGTGCAATTCTCTATGCCCATCGGTCTTCATTGAATTAGAAAATAACCACGGATGTTCCAACTACTTTTGGGCCGATTTGTAGTATGCCGATCAAATCCGGAACTGATACCCAAAGAATCCCATCAAGTGACCCCACCAGGATTAGAACCCGGAATGGTTTGATAATATACCCACAGGCAAGCACCCTAACCGCTAGACCACGCTTTCCCACAGAAGAGTGGGTACAGGACATCCAGATAATTTTGTGGCCTAATTAATATAATTTGACAGGGTAATGGTATCCTAAAACTATAATTTTGTAGTTCTCGGCTTTCACGCCTGCTATATTCAAAGAATAAATGTAGGCCGCTCCATTACCTTTGACCTTGGCAGATCGGAACCCCATCAACTTATAGGGATCCCATGTGCACCTATGACACACGTATTGGGTTCCAATTCAACTTCAACTTTCAATTGAGGTCATTTAAAACAAAAAATTACACACATTTAAAAAAAAACACCTTTTTAGTGACACACACATTGCTAAGTGCTGGCAGCCTACAACCCACTAAATTTGTTCCAGTTTGACACATGGCTTTACCACAAGGGCCTTCATTTGCTAGAGGTTTTATCACTTACTTCCTTACCTAATTTTGAGGCCACTGAGAACCTGAACATAATCCACTTCTGAGGTGTTAGAAATAGCAGGCCGTGACCTTTCTTGCCATGCGCAGCTGTCCTGCCTACACGATGTACATAGTCTGATGGCTGACCAGGTGTGTTGTAACTAGTAATAGAAAAGGATGAAGAACGAATTGTCACTTGGTCTAAATCCCCTGATTTGTGGAGAAATTCAGAAGAGGTTTGACCTATGGACTTTATGCACCATTATTTTGCTTTTTATTTAAAGCGACATGAGGACATTTCAAAGAATCATCCCCAAGTTTGTGTTGTACCACCCCGGTTTTTTGCATTTGAAATGCTTACCAATGTATTAATCACACCCCGGAAGTGAATAGCTGAATAACCATCTTCCATGTATAAGATGATATTTAGTATTTTCTGTGGTGCGCAGCCGACAGAATTCAAGCATGTTTTCTATGGGGAAATGATTTATGATAGCATGCAATTTCAAACTTGGTGCCCTAACCCATACAGGTCGGGGGAAAGGAAATGGGGCACATATTTACTACTGACAAACAATGAAATCCTTGGTAAAACCAGACTCTAATCACTTGAAAAGCATATAAAGAGAGGAAGCACAGACATGTTGTATATTAATAACTTCACCTTGAACCATTTTTGTTTGTTAGTTTTTTTTTTTTGTTTCCATAAAAGACAACTAACATCAAGTTTGCATTTTTCTTTTCTTTTGTACTTTGTGTCCATAAGAGAATAAAAAGTAGTACAAAGGAGAGAGAGTAAGGGGGAGGAAAGTAAAAAAAAAGGCAAGTAAAAAAGACTTGAAAAACGTTCTCATCGGTGGTCTAACCGAAATACCATGACCTACTCTACTCGCCCCGTGATTAGGGTCAAAAGAAAGGTCTAGGTGATGTACTAGCCAGCCCCCGTAATTGGTTAGAAGAAATACTAGTGATCTACTTGCCCCACTGAATTAGGGTCATGGGGAGAAAGTCATTGATATACCAGACCATTAATTAGGGTTAGGAGGAAATACCAGTGATCTACTCGCCCCAGTGATTAGGGTCCGAGAAAGTCTAGTGATGTATAGCCCATGTTGATTAGGGTAATAAGAAAATCAAGTTATCTACTCTACTCGCCAATCATAAGGGGTAGGAGAAAGTCCAGTTATCTACTCGCTCCTGTGAAATTAGGGTTAGGACGAAAGTCTAGTGATGTACTAGCCCCTGTAATTAGGGTTCGAAGAAATACCAGTGATCTACTTGCCCTGTGATTAGGGTCAGGAGAAAGTCTAGTGTGTACTAGCCCATGTTGATTATGGTAAGAAGAAAGTCCGTGATAATACTCTCCCTCATAAGGGTTAGGGGGAAAGTCCAGTTATCTACTCGCCCTGTTATTATGTTAGGAGAAAGTCTAAATTATTACTAGCCCCCTGTACTTAGGTTTAGAAAGAAATACCATGATCTACTTGCCCCTGTTGATTAGTGTCAGGAGAACGTTCCTAGTGATGTACTAAGCCCATGTATAGGGTTACACAGCAATACCAGTGATCTACTTGCCCTGTGATTATGGGTCAGGAGAAATCTATGCTTGTACTAGCCCATGGATTAGGGTAAGAAAAGTCCGTGATCTAATACTACTCGCCCATCATAAGGGTTAGGAGAAAGTCCAATTATCTACTCGCCCCGGTGATTAGGGTTAGGAGAAAGTCCAGTGATCTAATCGCCCCTGTGATTAGGGTTAGAAGAAATACCAGTAATCTACTCGCCCCTGTGATTAGGGTTAGAAGAAATACCAGTGATCTACTCGCCCCTGTGATTAGGGTTACGATAAAGTCCATTGATCTACTCGCCCCTGTGATTAGGGTTAGAAGAAATACCAGCGATCTATTTAGGGTTAGGATAAAGTCCATTGATCTACTCGCCCCAGTGATTAGGGTTAGGAGAAAGTCCAGTGGTCATCTCAACCCTGTGATTACGGTGCAATCGTTGTTGCTATTTGGTCAGTAGTAACTGAGCTGTGGTATAAAGTCACATGTTGATACGGCGCATATGATTTATAAATTTTCTTGGTTTCATCAAGAAAACCTTCACATAATCATGTCACAAAAAACTCAAATCGTCCTGGTTGCTACGAGCAGAGTCTTCCTGCGTATTAAGTTTCCATTGACGACTTATGGAATCCTTGGAATTTTCATCATGTTTTTGATAGACCCAATGAAGATGTCAGGAAGTGGCTAATGAAAGAAAGTCTGCTAGCTGAAGAGCTGATGTGTACCAAGTATAATGCACCCTTGTGCTTGAATCAGCGTAAATGCATCCCAGAAGGTATGAACTGAGGCATGAGAAATCGGTGCGTTCTTTTCGTTTTTTTTAAACGCGAATCCAAGATGTCACAAAGTTCACCCATTCTTTCCAGATGAAAAGGACTTTTTTTGCAAACATCAATTTTGAGTGGGTTAAAGGCTGACTCAGAGATTTCCTGAGGAGGGCGCCCTCAACTTTCAAACAAATCATGTTTTTTGCATGTACATAATGCTTGTCTAAATACTAATCACTGTGTGAAATAGCTAAGCTCAAATCGAAGTCCTTCATATAGAAAATCACATCTTTGTCATAAATTTCCGGATCCGGAATTTTTGTTCTACACAGTATCCTATGGCACGCTATTACATACGTAAATGTTTACTGATGAAAAACGAAAAATCTGATTAGCCAAAACATTTGGAATCAGCATTTTAGGTGACTATCTCCGTTTAGCTGGCTATTTCTAATAATACTCAGAAAATGTTTAAAAATCTTGAGTCGGCCTAAGCTAATGTTCAACGACATCTTTAATAAAACTATGTGAAGCAAGTTTCACGCATCCAGAGACGGATGGGCAGCTTATAGCACTCTTAATAAGAATGGCTTGCGACTTCACTGTGTGTCACAAGTAAGGTTCCAAAAGGATACAGTGAGTTTATTAAATGTGAAAAAAAGATGAAGATTCAAGATTGGGGGAGGTAAATATTCAATTGTAAAAAATCTGTATTTTAATCATTTCAATTTTAGGAAATTTTTGGGAACTTGTACCCACCAAACACTATGCGAAGGCATGTTGCGACCTCTAACTTTGAAAGTTATCAATGCGTTCTTTTATTTTTTACACGCCCACAACCCAATCCAAGATGTCACGAAGTTCACCCATTCTTTGCAGTTGAAAAGAATCGATTTATCGGGCACTATCTTTCTTTTGTGCAACAAATCTATTTATGCATCAGTAGTCCTTTGTCTTTTGCTCTTGTATTCTGCTGTTTGCAATTGATGTTGGGTATAGCACTTACGTAGTGTCAGTTTGCTTGGATAGTGTTTGTTTGTGGTTGTGTTTTTTTTGTGTTCTACTTGATAAAGAGCGGATTTTCAGCCAAAACATTGTGTTGTAGTGTTGCTGTTTGTCCAGTAAGTTGTGGGTTATTCCTGTTTTCCCTGGTTGGTTGAGATTGTCCGTTTGGATATATAATTTGAAGGCCAGATCTGCAAGATTCATCTGGCCACACCTTCAACACGGGTAACTTTTTCGACATCTCTTTGAGATGTCAAGTGTGTATACATGTTAGATGGGTTATGATTGGTATTAATTTTCACTAAAAACCTATTTTCTACACACGCAAAAGTAAATAATTATAGCACACAGAACATATTCTGCATTCTCAATTAGAAGCATCATGACACAAGTTAAGATATTGGCATACGTTCAGCATGGGTTCGTAAGGGACTACTCTTGTGTCACACAGGCTATTCAGGTTTTAAATGACTGGATGGAGGGGATTGATTAGACTGAGCAAAGGCATTTGATGGTGTTCTCCTTGAAAGGCTCAAGTCAAAGTTACAAGACTATGGTATAAGAGGTAGTACTCTCAAATAGAGAAGTAAATTCTGATGCAGAGACAACAGTAGGTGGTCATCAATGATGAGGCATCAGAATGGGAGGTGATTTCCGCAACACAAGAGGCAATCTTGGGGCCCCTAGATCTTCTACATCAATAATATTGAGGATAAAACCTGCATGTAAATTTCGTATCATACGATTAACACCCAGGGTATTGCGGTAAACTTCAAGAAGACCTAAGACCATGTTTGTGAATGGGCTGAAAAAATGGCAGATGCCCTTCAATCCAAAAGAATGTAAATATTGCCCAAAAGTAGGCCGTCCTGTAAAACTGCTTGGGTTTTTTTTAATTGGACTATATAGAAGTTATGGGGGATTCTATGGCTGTAAACCTATTTTAGAAATTACTGGAGTCAAAAAGAAAGAGGAGAACCACAGTTGGACTTAGTAATGTAAGGCACATAACCTAAAACCTGAACCGACTGATAGTTAAAGTTTGGCCTACACACCTTATGATTGTAAACAGTAGAAGGGTGGGTTCAGTGTTTATGTAAACCAACTTAAATCCCTATTTTAAATATAGGCCAGTAGTATTAGCCTCATATAGCCAAATAGGGGGACAGTTTGGTAACACGCGGATTTTTTCAGTATAAGGTGCGGGAACAGGTTACTATCACGACACAAAGTCCCCGCAATTACATAGGGGCATTTTCAACAATTCAAGATGCGTCCAAAATGGACGTTTTTAGATATATTTTTATATATTTTTGGAACCATACATGTTAAAAACAGACCACCATATCCAACATAGTTTTTGTGTATGGCGAATCTATTTAAAACAAAACCAAGCGTTTCAACATTGACAAGTACTCAAAATTCAAAATGGCGCCAAAATGGCCGCCATTTTTTTATTTGCAGAAATGTTGACAGCCGCAAGTGCTCAGAAAAATGTTATTAAGAGACTAAATATAATACAATTAAGTAATTGAATACCATAATACCATTCATAAGATATTTTATAGCTATGAAAATAATGATTATTAAGATATACAAGTAAAGAAGTATAAAAATAGAAAGAATCCTCATATAATTCAGAGTTTCCTCTTTCTTTCACACTTTAGCATATAATTTCCCAAATAAGAAAAATCTTGCCTTTCACCAGCTTGCACCAATTAAGGGGCCTTATACCCAACAAAATCCCAAACATCATATGGGGATCAAAAATAATATAAAGAAAAAAAAACACTAAATAAAAAATGCTAGGTACTGACGTGACATAGATAATAGTATACTTACATTAGAGTGGTTGATCAAAATTGTTATTTGGTTCTCCCATCACCATGACAACAGTGTACGCGGGACGTCCGAAAAACAACAAGTAATTAATTATGTTCATGTGGAACATTATGAAACGAAGACAATTTGATAGGGGTGAGTCCCTCTTTTTAAAGGGGACTTATAGACCATCAAAAAACAAAACAAAAAAAACTCTAGGCTGATTGGCTGTTTTTTCCTAGCATAGAAAACCGGCCGATCACGCTCCCCGGCCGTGTGGGATTCCGTCGCCAATTTTGGCACTGCAACGTCCAACAATCACGTTGGCATAATTCCACACACATCGAGGACAGTCTTCCATAAAGCAGTCTTCATAGGAAGGCCCTTACCTCAGGCCCGGGGAACGAAATTCACAAACAGGGCAAAAGGTCCACTTTTTGCGAATTTTATAATAAAAGGTCCAAAATTAGGGAAATTTGAAAAAGTCACTTTTTATACAGATAATTCAAAAAGGGAGCATTTTTTTTTTTTTTTTTTGGGGAGGGTAGGTTAGGTCCCATTTTACCAAAAGAGGCCCGCACCCCCCCAAAAAAAAATCCTGCGTATGGCCCTGTTAATAGATCTCGCTGTTGTAGTATGATAAGTCTGGCGTCAAGGTCTCTGCCTCGGGTGCTCAGGGTCTTCCCTGAATGTCTGGCTTGTCGGGTTCGTGATGCTTTGGCTCATCCGGGGACGGATCGTTATCCCTGGAGACATCGGGTTGGCAGTGCAGTGAAGGGCACCGGCTTCAGGGCGGTGCCCATCGGGGTTCTGTCCTGGCGCCAGTCTTTTCAACATTTGCGTCTCAGATGTGCCAATGGGAGCTTGTTCGCAGTGATCATGCGCATCGATACCGCACTTGGAATGGCTGTGGTTCCTTTGGGGCCTGGAGGGCGGTCAGCGAGATACCTGATCACTGTGGTCAATTCTTCCCCCGATGCACTTGGAACTCGGCAGGCCCAGGGTCGTCAGCTCTGCTTTTCTATGTTTGGAAGTCGGTGTGCAAAAAAAGAGGAACTTAACATTACTCTAGATGGAGATGGGCTGTCGCATGGTCCGGCACCGGGGTGCCTTGCCGTCATGGACATCAGCCTTCTTTTACAACACACCAAGGCAAACGCTGCCAAGACACAGCCTCGTGGGGGCTAGGTGGGATGCGGCTTCAGCGCCTTGCATACACCAGTTGTTGCTTTGGCTTTCTCGGCTGCTGAGTGCGCTGCACCTGTGTGGAGTTCACAGGTTCACGCGCAAGGGATGATGTCGTTCTGATGATGTAGTGAGACGTGTTAGTGGTTGCCTTTTGTGAGCCTATAGAATACCTTCCAGTTCTGTCTGTCATAGCGCATGCAAACCTTAGGACGAACTTTCAGATGATCAATAGATGATAAGCTTACCAAGGAGTGGGATGAACCTGGTGGCCTTGTCCACCACACAATGCCCCCGGGATCAGAGAGTTCCACGTAATTGCTTCGCTGCCCAGTCCATGATGCTGCAGTCGCGGTGTCCCTGTCAATCAGCCTGGATCGATGACAGAATCTCAGTGGTGTTCGTCCTCGCCTTTGGATCTAAAGCAGTTTGGACAGGCAATCTTGTAGCAGGGGGATGTGCCTTGGTGGGAGGGCATGGGTCGACCCGGCCAGACTCGAGCTGGCATGGCCGTACAAAAGCGCTTTATTTATTTTATTAGTCAGCCGGAGCCTACGATAGTGAACAGTTTGGGTGTGACCTTGGTGTAGATTTAATGAGTTAGACTAGAGTAAAGATCTTTACGGAATAAAGCTGTACAATCCTTGTAACCTTGATCCTTTGAAGAGATTCATGCTAGCTAATTCCATGATGTCTTACATGAAGAAGAACCAATCTGTGGTACTATTTACAACTACTTCTTACCATTTTGGAATTTGGATCCTGCAAGGTTAAATCATCTTCTATATGTGTTATATGCTAGATCCTTAACCTCAAAAATAGTGTTTGGATAACGTTTGTTTCTAGCGGGTATGGTTTGGATTTTATGAACAAAATAAAAAAAGGTCGGCCCATTTTGGACGCCATCTTGGATTTTGAAGGAATGCCACCATGGGATTTTTGGGGACTTATCAGTGATTCTACACATTATCCTGGACATATCTGAAAAAATCAGCTTGTTACCAAATATGTCCAGGTTAAAACTAATACTATTGCCTCAATAGTATTGATATCCCTTCTTGTGTAAAGTCTGGGTTTTTGGTTTGACTGAAAGATCCTCAAAACGGCTCATTCTTTTACCCAGTTGAGAAGCGTGATGAGGGCACACTGCGACCAATAATAAAATGCCACATGAAGCAAAGTTCAAGCATTTACAGCGACGGATGGCATACTTACAGTACTCTTAATTGCAACGTTTTTAACACTTCACTGTGTCACAAGTATAGGTTCCAAAAGGAATACAAGTGATTTTTATATGTAAAAAAGAAAAGATTAAAATTGTGTAACCCATTGTTTGTTACCTGTGTAAAAATTTTCTATTTTATCAATGTAAATATCTATCTTTTTCATTTCACTTTTAGGAATAGAGATTGGTTTCTTCCTGTAAGACATGTCTGTGGATGTGTGTTGAAAAAGAGGTGTCATGTCACCCATCATAAGAGTATTAACTGTACATATTGCCTCAAGTTGCCGCCCCCTCCCAACTGTAAACTGCATTTTGGAGTTTGGTTTTTAATTGGACTATTAACATTTACAGTGGCACTGTAGACCTATTTTAGACCTGCTTGCTTGGATGTTCAAAAAAGAGAAAGAGAGCGAGAGAGAGAGAGAGTGCAAGAGTGCACAGTTTTGGACTTAGTACTTTTAACAAGCCTACAAGACCTCAACTCTGACACACTGATATTTAATTTTTTTGGGCCTACAAACCTTATGCATTATATCTATAGATTGCTTTATGTAAAACCCTTAAACTGGCATTTAAATTGCGTTAATGTCCTTTCTTGTATAGGTATGGGCAATTTGGTTTGTAACTGAATATCCACAAAATGACTCAATTAGCTTTACCTGGTGAAATGTACGAGGGCACATTGATACCTATAATAAAGCCCCACATGAAGCATGTTCCCGCATTTACAGCAATGATGGGTAATTAAATATCACTCCTTTAATCAAATGGCTTTTAACACTTCACTGTGTCACAAGTATAGGTTCCATAAGAAATCCAAGTGAGTTAATCATTTATAAACCAAAAAAAAAAAAAGAATTAAAAATTGGCAACATCATTGTTTTTTGGTTAACGTGTGTGACATGTTAATTTTATCAATTAAAATATTTTATCTTCTGAGGTTTAATCATTTAAATTTTAGGATTGTGCCACCCGTGATTTGAAGTTGTAACGCCAACATAATGGACGGGTGGCAAAAATGCGGGAGCTGGAGCGCTGCCCGATGAAAAATGGTTGAAAGCCTGTTCATGTGAGCATTGCATTTTGGCTCCTGGGAAAGAACACATTTTTTGCACCCCTGAATATGGAAGGCGCATGGCACGGCGCAAACTTCGAAGGGCGCCATTGTTGCAGGCCATATCGTGAGATATGTGGCACTCCCTTCACAGATGAACATTTTTCATACGTCTTCTACGAAAAGCCAAGTGTGTATAAACGTTATGAATGGTTTGATTATATTTTGCATTACAATCAGTTTTCGGCCGCAACTCAAAAGTAAATAATTATATCACACAGACCATATCCTGCATTCTCAGATTCGCAAGCATCATGACAGCTTAAGATATGGCATACTTTCAGCATGGGTTTCGTAAGGGATAACTCCTTGTGTCCACAGCGTAGTCAGGTTTTAAAATGACTGCATGGAGGAGATTGCTCAGACTGAGCAAATTGATGCCGTGATCTTAGACTTTACAAAGCATTTGACGGTGTACTCCTTGAGAGGCTAAAGTCAAAGTTACACTACTATGGTATAAGCGGCAGTACTCTCAAATGGATATGTAAAATTCCTGATGCAGAGAAAACAGTGAGTGACTCAACGTGAGTCATTGAATGGGAGGTGATTTGCCGGTGTGCCCCAAGGGACAATCTTGGAGCCCCTCTTGTTCTTAATCTACATCAATAACATCATGGATTGCCTTGCATGTATTTTAAATTTGTCAACTGAAGACAACTACATCTTGCATCATATGCTTAACACCCAGGGAGGACTGCAGAAAACTTCAAGAAGACTAAGACCATGTTTGTGAATGGGCTGAAGAATGGCAGATAACCTTCAATCCAAAAAAATGTAATACTATGACTGCTGGACTTAAAAGATTCCCAACTATACCATGATGGGCGAAATACCTTCCAAAGTTCATGAGCATTAGTACTTGGGCAGAGTCATTTCTGACAAACTCACTTGGGACTCCCACCATCGTCATTCTATCAACAAGGCCAATAAGATCTTGGGTCTACTTCTAAAAAATGTCAAACAATGTAGCATTGATACAACGTCTAAATCCTACAAAGCATTCGTGAGACCACATCTCAAATATGCGGCAGCAATGACTGACTCATACCAAGCCAAGTACATTAAGATGTTGGACCAAGTGCAGTCGCATCGTAGAGCTACCCGCTTGCTTTGTAGTTAATGACCATAGGTGTACTACATTTGTCAGCAGTATTATTCAAGATCAGGAGTGGGAATCGCTAACTGATAAACGGAAAGCAGCCAGACTAACTCAAATTTACCCCAATTCATGTGTGGGTCCATCACCGAACCTACCACAACTCTCCAAAAAAGAAATTAAATTCCATCCAGCCGGCCGCTACTACAACACTACTGAATGACACTATCAGCTCATCGAATCCAGGACATCTAGACATCAGAACTTATTTTTTTTCCTTTTTTTCCCCGAAAGAACATATTGGAACAAGTTTACCAATTTCACAACCATTTCTCAACCATCCCTTGACTTGTTTTTGCACTCATTGAAAAATGGACCAATGACTGTTGCCATACCAACAATGAAGATGAAGATAGAACTGCAAAAAACTTGCATTGATTTGTCAACATTCCATTCCTTTCTCGGAAAATTTAATTGGTTTTAATTTTCCTCCTTTCCTTTCTCACTTCTTTTTCATTTTTTCTAACTACCATGTTTCCTGTTTTAGACCTCCTCTTATACCTGACCGCTCCACTATTTAAACAAGGTCTGCAACTGGATAAAGGTTGAGAAATTATATCGTAAATGTCACCATCATTCCACACAGAATAAGTGCGATGGTGACCAGGATTTGTTCACACCTTGACGAGTACGAATTTGAAAATTTGAAGTCATCGACTCTTAATGACACTGGATTACACTGCCCAAAGCTTCTGATTCTCCCTGCTCCACATCAGGCTGAAGCCGCCACATAAACTTAAATGAGATACAGCCGCGCTGTGTTTTTGGATAATTCGCCTTCATTTTTTCAATCAGTTTCAAAGAATTCAAGGTTTCTTTCACACCCCACTCCTCTAATCCATCATGTAGCATGCCCAGTAGTTCGCCATCATCACCAACTGCAGTTCGAGTGAATCAGTGATACAAAAGGAGATAAAGCCAAACCTGTGCGCCACCCACTCCATCCACGAAGTGTAGCTCAAGGCCACCAGAACCAACCCCATGTACAAAACGCCACAAACCGCCTCCACCCACCGTCATCTGCTGGGCACGCGTATTAAAAATACAACCCGGAACGCACCAAGCATTTGGTAATATCCAATAGGTATGAACCATTTCAAAGATTCAGATTTTGAAACCCCTGCATTAGATGTCAGGAAGCCAAATACAGCATATAGGAAGGAGATTTCTCATATTACTAGATTCAATATTAAATTTATCTTTTAATGCATATTTATTACTTGATTTGAAAAAAAAGGAATTTTAAGCAAATTAGTGCATAACATCTGTTGCAGAAGATTTTTATTCACCTGTTTCAGAAGGAAATGGTGTGCTGTTTGTTGAGATTTTGGAGTTAAATTTTAGTATGAATTTTATAAAATCCCCTCCTTGTCCTCCTCCAACAAACTTAGATTTTTCAATAATTAATTATTTGCCAGTAAAAAGGTACACTATCTAGGTAATTATGGTTAAGTTTATTCTGATTTTGTCATTCTGAATGAAGATTGAATCTAATCCACTTTTTTTTGGAATGCGATTTACAACTTTAACTCTGCTTCCAAGGCCCTGTCTGTTTCTCTGCAATTCATTGTAGCACACTATATTAGTGTTATGTTGTTGTTTTAATTGTTGTGTTTTTAATTGTGTTTCTTTAATGCTTTTAAAGTGCACTTTGGTGTCCTGTCTTGTTTCCTGTTTCTCTTGTTTTTTTCACCACACAGAAAGGGTTGGTACAAACACCTTTGCTAAATCCTTTCTTAGTTTAAACACGTCTATGGCAGTACAGGGTCTGGTTTTAACTTCTTGAACAACTATTCGAGACACTTTCTGAAATATTTGGAAAACTTTTTTTAAAAATGCAACATATCTTATACCTCACCTGAACAATCCATTTTACTTTAATCAAGTCCAAACCTCTAGCTGCTACATCCTGTAAAGGAGTAAAAGAACACAATAGTATAGCTTTTATAAGAATATATGCTGCTGCTGCCACTGCGGGCACCACCACATTTTTTCAAGTATTATAAGTGTTTTTTCTTTACATACACTTACTGTACAAAGTAACACCGTCCTGGCCTCCGAAAACTTCACAAAGACATCAGTGCGTTCCTCTGCAAAAATGACCCGTAAAGCATTATGAGCCACATATTGAAGTACAGTTTGGCACAAAAGTAATCTCAGCAATGTTTTTTCGAACAATATTGTGCCAAAGTTGGGATAATTTTGAAAGTTTTTAATTACAGTTTTGTTGCCTAGGTCTTGCTCCTTTCTTTAACACCGTCACTTGTAAAAAGCGTGCAAATGGCTGCGATAGAACGCCTTAAAGACGTAAACTCTCCCAACCAAAAGTAAGCAGTTTTTGGATTTTTTCATGGTCCCCTGTGTGGTACCCCAAGCGCAATAAATGTGTGTATGATTTACGGCAAGAGGTGTTCAGACTGAATGAGCGAAAAGCCTACTTGCAATAGGGCACTTCCATCCATTCAACAAATCGAGTACACCATCACCATGGATTTCTTCGTTTTTGGTGTTTGAAAGATATTCATGAAACTGAAATTCTGAAATTTGAGCTCTGTAACCTCTCTTTGTTTTCATCACGTCTACAGCATGTTAAATTTGGGGGTGGGTCACCTCAAAAACTGTCCCTGTGGAAATTCAATATTCAGAGGGCCATGAAAGTAAACCGAACTAACACTCCTCAAATCTTCAAACTTGGCATTCTGTAATAACCTTATTGCTGCAGATTGCAATTGTGCACAGAAAAAATGCAACCCTCCCAATTTAAAATAACAGGGGGTCAAAAATGGCTTCAAAAACCACTCGGATCATACTTTGGGGGGCCCCA
>JAMKCH010027787.1:0-52134 GCA_023653785.1 Ophioderma brevispina
ACTTACACCCTTCCGGAGACGAGAAAAAGGGTTTCTTTGGGGATTATAGCCTGCTATAGCAAGGGGTCGGGTACAGTGTTTTTGGGGGATAAGAAGGTTAAACAGGAATGAAGGAAGGAAAAAGTCGCAAAGGTAGACCTATTTGTTTTGTAATATGGAGTTATAGTAAAACCTTGAAAAAGAACAATTATGAGATTGTGGGAGACCTATTGTTTCTATAAATTTGATCCTTTATTGATTAGTAGGTGTGGAGTATTAAAATCTATTTTTAATATTATGATGATAATAGGACGTGGGCTATAGAGGGTTCATAGTTTCAAAAAATGCTCATCCACACTATTAGTTTGAAGAGATGATGCGTACTGACACAAAATCTGCGAAAAAAAATTTAAAAGTGAAAATTTCGGACTGCTCCCGCCGAAAACGCGGGAAAAGAAAAATCAAAAGATGGCCGCCGAAAAAACACCATTTTTGGCATAACGCGGCCATTTTTCATCTTTGGCCCTTGGTTTGGTGTCTCGCACAGGTTTTTTTTGAGGTCACTGGATTAATTATGGCATTAAGTTTTAACATGCTTAGTGATCCAACTGTAGGTTAGCAATAATTTCACCAACAAATTTGAAACTTTATTATCCCTTCTCCTCCGACCCCAATCATCGTTATCCATAGTACAGAATTTTTTTTCTAAAAATCCATTGTTCAAAGGATACCCTGATACTAAAAATATGGTTGTGGTTTTAACTTGCATTCTTAAGTACAGTTAGTGGTAATATATTCCGTGCGCAAACTTTTTTATCGCCTTGCACAAGTTAATGAATTGGCATTAGATCTGACAATCTTGGTCTATGATTAAATTAACGTGGCCATCACAAGTAAGTAACAAGCGATATACTCAATCTAAAGTGTATTCTAAGTGAAGAATTGATTTGTTATAATAATCAATAATATGCCCAATTGTCAAGTACAAAAGTAATGTTTCTGCTCGATGACGTATCCCATGACCCGATTGACATTGCAGGGCAGAATCTGTATAGGTAACACTGTCTGAAGTATCTGCACGCTGTGGCCATCGCCAGTTTTGATGCCGATCTGCTCGTGCTCTTCCAAGTGTTCAATTCCTAGGACTCACTATGGCTCTATACATATGCCAGATACCAGTTTCGCTGGACCACTACGATCCAAATAACGACGCAAAACTCGCTGATGCCTGCACTTTATACATTTATGATCTTCATAAATCTAGGACTTCGCAAATCTTGCTGACGAGATTCTATTTTTGTTGTATGCTAGTGCCTACAAAACATTTCATGTTGCCTACTAAAATGATAGAGGTCTAGGGCATTAAACAGGTTTAACAATTAAATGAAGAAGTCCTACAACCTGAAAAATTCATAGAAAACAACCAAACCCTCTAAGCCTTGACTCTTAGTCAAAACAAACAAAAAAAAGAGAATCTATTGTACTCAATCCGATTCTCTAAGCTGTTCTTTAGGGTCCATCTCAGGCACACTGACTTTGTTCTAAAAAGCAACCAAGTAGCTTGCTTTAATGAGGTCACACATTGCTAATACTGATGTGATGAGCTCTTATCTCTATTTTTAAAGTAATATAACAGAAAGATAAAATATCCCAATCTTTCTAAATTCGCACTCGTGAAATCAAAATAATTTTTTATTTTTGTCAAAAAAAAAGTGGACCTAAATAACCACTAATGTATTAAACAATACTGCTTTGCATCTTGTGTTATTTTAAGTCTACTTACACACTAACTGACATTATGCCTATTCATGAGTGTCTAAATGATAGTGATTAATGATCTTTTCATCAAAAAAATATTACCAAAAACACCAGGTAGACCAAAAATTAAGCATAGCAAAAGTTAGTGAGAGATTAACCAAAAGATCCAAAGTATTTTGATATAGTAGGTCATCAAGAGTCCTACAGTAGCTATCTCTCTGAGTTTCTCAAAACTAGAGAAACTCCTGTTATTTTTCCCACATTCTATTTCACATTGGATTGTTAGGGATTGGTTTTTAAACTTAGCAACACTGCACAAGCCTCTGTACGTTTCTTTGCACACGCAAGGGGAACTATTGGTGGTCTAAAAAAATGGGAATTATGTTCAGAAGACAAGAAAGGGATTGTGTTTTACCTGACTCTTCAAAAACGATAGGCCCTAGGATAACTCGAACACGGGATTGCGTAACTATCACTACTCTTACCTGTTACTCAGTTCTATACTCCTTCGTCTTTGATGTAGAACACCCGATATAATAGTGCGCTGGCATTCTCTCCTGATGACTTGGTCGTTAGCGAAGGAATCTTAGTTGTTCGTACCCAAAACTATAGGCCTACCTTTTGAAACAGGAAGAGCATTTTGTTCATGTAAAATAAACACATCAGGGCACAACATTTTGGTCCACATATCCATATTCAGCTTTGATTTTGGTCAAAACTACATGGCCAAGTTCAAATCTTTGAATTACCTCAACATCTGGTTGACAATTGTCAATCTAAAGATGAGCCAGGACCCTATTACGCTTTCAAATTTTAGAGCCTCTATCCGATTTTTGACTTTATAGGTCTAAACCACAGATTAAGAAGTAAAATGTCAAGTTCGGAACTCTACCCTAGCGTAATATGCTTACGGTTTTTTCTAAACTGGAGCATACACTAACAAGCCTCTATACGCTTACTTTGTAACCCGCAAAGAGGGGAACTTATTTGTCAAAAAAAATGAACATTATGTTCCATGATGACAAAACAATGTTATACTTTTACCGCTCTTCAAAAATTGACAGGCTTAGGATAATTGAATCCATGAGATTGCCGAAACTCTATCACCCCCCTTTACTGCTTTCCATTTGAGGATTGAGCATTCCCTGGACTTCTTGGGCTCCGAAGAACTTGTTACGTTGCATTGCAGCATCAGTCGTTTTCTTAATGGATTGAGGGTTAAGACATGTTCTGGGGAAAATTGCTTTTGGCCACTGGAGTTGCAAGTGTTCAGCAACAACTTATTGAAGTGCATTTTTTGTTTTTGGATCCAGGGGGCTCTAGCATAGCTTAGTGTGATGACTATACACCAGTCTAGTATTGTTGGTAGCGGGCCATAAAAACAAATTATACTAAACTGTCAGCAATTCCAGAAGCCATCTTAAATTCAAAGTTTGGCTTTAAAGACTTAATAGTTAATCGGCAAGATAACAGTACTACTTCATGGATAGGGAAGGAAAGGAAGCAAGCAAGGGAGGAGGATAAAGCGATTGTGAAGTTTAGCAGTGCAATGTATAGTATCAGTTTGGAAAAGCAGGAGGATGATGATGAAACGCTACATACTTGCATACCTGCCAGAAGGGAAGACGAGGATAGGACTGGAGGTTAGGTAAACAGCATGAATGGTTATGAAGTTGAATGAACATTTGTAAAACATTTAAAGCAGTGGGTGCATAGCTTGCGCAATATTTGAGGACTTCCAAGTCCGGAATAACTTTTTAAGAAAAAAAAAATAAACTATAACAGAACATTAAATTAGATCACTACAGTGTTAATATGAATGTCATATATTAGATCCAGCAGACCCTCAAAAACCTAGGGGTAGACACCACCCAAAACCAGGCCCAAAGATGAAAATATGGCCGAGTTATGGCCACAAAAATGGTTTTTTCACGGAGGACCATCTTGGAGTTTTAAGGGGGTACGTTCTTAGTTCGGGGTGGGAAGAACGTTAGGATAAGCAGTGAAATGGAGAATGGGGGCGGACGAAGTGGTCTTCGTGTATGTGAAGTGTTAAGCGAAGCGCAGAGTGAGTTTAACACTAAGGGGTGATGAGCATTAGTTGTTTTGTTGTTTGTAAAGATGACCTACCTAAATTTGAACCTCTATAGCCCCACCCCCTAATGATAAAGGCCTTTAGGGTCAGTAATTCAACAAAAAGTACTTGACCAACACCCCGCCACGTGTCGCTACCTACTGACAGTTTTTCACTGCAATCATGCGTCCCCACTCTCTTCCCCACCCTGCCCTGCCCTACTTCGCTTAGTTTGATCCCCAATGGGCCCACGGCCTTGTTTACCTCGTTACACTCCTCTTCTCTCCCCACCGCTCACTCCACAATTTGTCCCTTTCCCTTTTGTCAACACCCCATTCTGTAGCTTTCCATCCCCATCGCCCGCCATCTCCCATCTTCCCCCACCCATATTTGTGCTTTACACCCGCTCTTCCTTTCCGAGTTCCACTACCCCGCAGCCCTTCCCAGCGCGTCCCCTTTCTTGATTCTGCCCCGGCAATGGCTTGGTTATAATATGCCCTTATGTCCTTCTCTACACTTCGGACTCCCCCTTCCCCCTTACTCCATTGCCACATTGTTCTTTTTACTATTATTTTGGGCTCGCTTGGTTTTGCTGTGTTCACATAGCAGACCCCCGCCTTCCATCTTACTGACCCTGTCTTTATGTGTACGCCGCGCTTTCAACTCTCAGCTACCCCCTGCTCTTTTGCTTCCCGCTAAGTCTTTCTCCGGTCAAAACATGAGAAAGAATGAGAAAAACGAAAAGGTATGCAGCGTCTGCGCGGGGACTAGGAGCAGTGAGGGCGTGAGGGGGTTAGGAGGCAGGTTGGGGAGGCTGGAGGGCGACGTGTGGCGATAGGGATAGGGGTTTAAAATAGGGTTAGGTTGAAGGGAAGGGGTATGATTAGGTGGTTAGATGAGGGGGATGTACAATTATTCCTAACAACAGAAAATCTATCGAACACTTTATGTGAGATAGGCCTAACAGGTCCATTATTCGGGAAATTTTTTAAAAAGCTATATGACGGACATAAGCTTATATAGATTCTTATTCTGATATGATTTGTTACAGTCATGAGAACAATTCAAAATACAAAGCAAGTGTCTACACGTCCATAATAGTGTTTTGATTAAGATACAATAACGGCATAGAGTATAGGCACCAGCCATGTCCGCACAGCGGTAACGGCAACATCGGGTTCGGTGTTGGTGTAAATGTTTGTACGGGAATAAAGGCACCATCTAAAAAAATTGATGTGCTTTATTCCGTAAAGATCAAAATGAAACACAAGGCAAATTGCGCAGGGAAGGTGGGGCTGAGAATACAGCTGCCGGAGACGTGATGAGGAGACGAGAAGAGGTTAATAAAGATATATTTTTATACAGCTATTTTGACGGTGAAGCTAAAGAGAAAAGAAAACCGGTACTTGTCGGGATGTTAATTTCACAAATACCGATTTATAGATACCGTGTTTTTTTTATCGGCATGGCGCAGGGCGCATGATGATCATGCGGTATATTTTCGTTGATTAAATGCGACAGAGAGTTCTTTGAACCAATTTCATGAATGAAAAACACGACTGAAGCTCTATACCTTCAAACCATTGCACTAAAAAACTAGATATCTATCATGACCCCAACGCCTGAATTACCTAATTGCGATGAGTCATACTAGATTTGATCTCAATATCCTTTCCACCTTTTCTTCGGGACTCCGGACCATGATCGGCCGCGTCAATGCACTGACACAAAGCAGTTAGTTTTAATAATAAACATGGTTTCACTGCCACTGAGCACACAGCCAAATCGATAACAAAGGGAGAAAAATGGCTTGTCTTCCACGGACCGCCACGCACATGTCAATATCGTTCCCTTTCGAAGTGCCAAAAACACATCCAATCGTGGTGCTGAAAGCACACGCTTTGAAAACTAGGGTATTTTCTTGAGCACTCATATTTTAGGTTTGTGGTGATTATCTCAGATTGTTATTTTGGTTATGAATGTTGGATTTTACAGGTACAGTAAAAGAAACAGTTTAGGTTTATTTAACTTCATTATTATTCACGGATTATGATTTTTTGTATTTGTTGAGATGCATTGAGTGGTGTTAAATTGTTATTCTTCCCCAAACTTTTTATTTCACATTAAATTGGTTAGCCAATGACTTTAGTATGAATTCTAATGCATTTTCAAGGAAAAATCAAAGAATAAGGCTTCGTTCAGACACTAGATTCGCGGTTTGTCAGTTCATTATAAAAAACATTTAGCATAACAAGCACAAATGCGGCGCTGCCCTCATTTGGGTGAAGATGTGGGCTGTAGTTTCTGAAAAATTTGTATCCTGTACTGAAGAGAGGAGCGGAACCAATGAAAATGTCAGGACATTTACGTCTCATCTGATCTTGCCCCAGCGCTGGTTTCGGCGCAGCTAACCACAGACTGTCTAATCTTAATAACCATACGTAAAAGCTACAATCAGTGGATACAGTAAATAGCTTGAACATAACAGAAACTGTTGTAATGTTGGCATTTGAAAAATCATTTTTTAAAGCATACAATGTTCTATTGGCTCTGAATTTTGCCAGAGAAGATCTCCCCTCAAGCTTGCTTTCCTTTCGGTTCTCTCAAAATCATGTAAACAATTGTGTGAGGTCAGCACGTGGACAGTCAACCTGTCCCGAGGACGGTCCCCGGGCTCCAGGTATGTGAACCAGAGGCCAGTTCGACTGGTTCAGACGTGGCCGATAATGAGAATGTGAAATCTTGTTAGATGCTGTGTTATTTGCCATGTCGTTAACATTAATAAATTCACTTTCTTTCCGAATTGTGTGACTTGTTAGCTCATGAAAATAGTATTTTGAAATGAAAAACGAGTGCAATAAATAAGGAATATCGTTACATGGACAGATGATGACAATTCACGGACAGGTTAAACAGAAAAAAAATATAGTATGAAAAAATAAAAAAGCCGCGCAAGTAGGAATTAAATGTCGGGTCGGTTTATGGTAAAAAGAGCGGTGAGACCGTGCGAGTAGTAACCATTTTAGACGGGGATTAAGCCTTCCAAGCTAAACGACTAATTGTTTACTTGATTGAAAAAACCTAATGGAGACATGGCCTATAGAATAGTGCGTATTTCTTGGTAGAAAACTGTTAAATTAACAAGAGTAACGGGAGACGGCAGATTGAAATGAAAGGCGGCCGAGTGACACCGGGTTGAGCGCAATACTCCGGGTTCTCCAATTATGACGGGGATAGCCGCTCTGGGCCCGATCATGATTGTTGTCATATTAACTGGGGAAAAACCTATATACCGGTAAATACCAGTTGATAATGTCGGTAATCGGTTTTTGCGGTTATTTGCCGTTACCGATTGGCCTAGCTTATCCTACTCCCATACACCCTAACCCTAAAACCTAACGTTAGCACTAACCCTAACACTAAACTAAACCCTAACCCTAATCCTAAACCCCGTTATTAAGATTGCCATAAAGGCACAGAGTATAGGCCCAAGATCCGTCAGCGTGTCACAAAACGTCGGGTTCGGGTGTGTAATGTTTGTAACGGAATTAAAAGCGCAGATATACAATGGTGCGGCTTTATTCCGTAATGATCCAAAGGAACAAGACCGTTTCCCGGATGGGGGTCTGTGTGATATTTTAAGTCGTTTGCTTTCAATTGTGGCGGAAAAAAAGTGCCAAACAAAACACTACTTTGTGAAAATTGAATTTAAATACCCAGATATTTTGGGATATAAAATTATGGTGACACTTCTTGAAAGTCTATATAAAGCCTCAAAAAGGTCTACAACCCAAAGTTTTATGTGTGTTTAAGTATAGGAGGGAGACCTATTTGAGGAGTATAATATATCGACCACTCATATATAATCCTCAAGACAGGTATACAATCCAAATTTTTTTGTGGATGATAAGTATAGAGGAGAACCTATTGAGGGAGTAATATAGTGTGGACAAGCTATATTTAGATGATTAACACCCGTCCGGAGGACGAGGGGAGAAAAAGAAAAAAGGGGCTTCTTTGGGGGGAATTAATAGCTTGCTATAGCAAAAGTGGGTAGAGTAGTTTTGTGGGGAAAGAAGCGTTAAACAAGAAATTGAAAAAGAAGGAAAAAGATGCAGAGGTAGACCTGTTGTTTTGGTTAATTAATCTGAACTCAGATCAGTAAAAATGAGCGAATAATTTAATCTTTTGATAGAGGAATGATTAATATCTTTTAAATCTTCATTCCATTTTATTTTGACAAACAAATAACACACTTTATACTGCACAAATAGCAGACGCCACTGTGCAAATGGCGTGTGTAAGTGTTCTGTTCACTTGTAACGGAAACTATCAGTCGGGGAAATAAGCGCTCATCGGGCGATGTCGCTTAATTCAAGAGACCTCGCCTAAACGGCGATTTTGTATCGCCGAATTCGGCGAGGTTGCTATTTCTACTAAAATCAGTGACTTCACCAACTTTAGGCAAATTCTTCACAAAATAAATTATTGTGCCAATTACTTTAAATACAAATAGCAAAATCTCAGCGGGTCAAAAAAAAAATTCATCGGGGACTTTTTCTGCTGACGAGGTAAAAAGTTGGGATTTAGAGACGAACAATCAAATTTGGGAAACGTACCATGCCAGAAAATCATTTCGTTTCCATAACTTCAGGGGAATCCAGTCATCCATTCTTGGAAATATAGCCAAAAATGAGTGATGTGTGTCCTTTGCATAATGATTTGTTGTGCCAAACTATAGCCTCATCTTAGGATACAAAGGTTTAAAAAACTTTATTATAAAGAGGGAAGTAGATTTGACCATCGCAGGTGAGTATTAACTGAAAATGTGAAGCAGTGGCTTAATGCACAGCCCGCAGTAAAGGCGAAAAGGTCAGCGCACGCAGCAGTAGCCAACAAAATGGCGATGAACATCCAAAATGCCATTAGAAAGTAATCCAGCAGCTTTTGAGTTCGATTTATGCACTGTGAATTGGATTTTACAGAATCATTACTGCCGGATTAAAAGGTGATATAATATGTAAATATATACGAGGTGTTAACAAAATTGGTGTTTTGATTTTAGGGTGAACATCGCCCAATTAATGGACGTAGTCGCTCAATCGGGCGATCGCCCGATTGAGCGCTTGTACACCCGACTGCATGAGTAACAAGCGCATAGTGGGATGGGTCCTTTTTTCAGCAAGCTAGGGGGTCTCATTTTTTGGTAGACTCATTTGAGGAGATGCAGAACACTTGGTATAGGTCAGGGATTTTCATTTATGTGTGCATCGCTACCAAATGAAATTGGACTTGTGATGAAGAAATGGGAACGTGCGTGCCAGTGCCGCTTAAATTCTGGAATAACTTTTCATAGAACCTTCGTCTAAGTTTGCTTTATCTTTCCCTCCTCCTTTGGCAGTAGTTTTATCTGCTTCATCATCGAAAACACTAAAACAATCCCCTCCAAATGCTCCGACATGGTTGTTTTCAATGGTTTTGCAATCGGCAGTGTGTGTTTGTGTGAAAATGACCTATGCCCTAAGGTTGCATAGCGCCCTCATATGGCAAGTATGCCAAGCTGCAGGGGGTAGGGCATGGCCTGCTAGAGTTGGGCATTGGGATTTCCAAACACGGGAGGAAAGACGCCCGATTTTCGATACGTAGTGTTGGGATTTTTGAGGTTGCCGAGCTCCTGAGGAGCTCTATGGAAAAAACCTAAATCGGCGTAAAGGTGCACCGAGAGATTTCACATACAGGTCTCCCGAAGAAAATCGAAAGTACTGATTTTGCCAGATGTAAAGCTTTCCATCACAAAAATCCCCACCTGAAAGGATTAAGCTAAGAAAGTTTTCTTGGGTTAGAAAAATTGTGAATAGTCGTATAGGAGCACAAATACGAAATAAGCCTAGTGTTTATATTGACAATATAAGCCAAGCAAAATGCCCTTTTCCTCCTTTTAAGACATTTCTGTAGCTAAATACAATGTAAGAAGTCTATTGAGGTGTATAATCTATAGGAAATTACCTGTACGTGACACCATATGTGTGTGCCTCAAAATCTCTCGTTGCACCTTTAATATGCCTGATTGATTCTTCAAAAACCGGTCGATGATGAATTTATTAATTTTTACCTACGGCAAAAAGACATAATTTAAGACAATTTGTTCTGCGAACTTTTAGTTCATAGAAGAAATTTGGGAAAGAAAAACGCATTTGATGAAAATTCAATTTTCGCGCCATTTCAAAAATCCCCTAGACTACTAGAACGTTATTTATCAATTTAGGTCTCATTCTAATGTATTTGGGGGTCATACCATGCCTATCCACTCCACGAGGTCGAGCAAGAACGTATACAACGCCCACAAGAATACGGCGCTCATGCAACACAACGCATATCCGACGTATTGACAGGATGCTCTCATGAAGAACCACATTTTGCTCAAAATTTCCTTTCCAAGACCCGATTTGTCAAAGTTGATCGCATGTTTTCATGGAAGGTAGTTAAACATATAGGAATCGTTTTAGGTGTATGACTCTTTGCAGCAAACCGTTTTCACGCAGTTAGTTATGACAGCAGAAAAATGACCGTAGCATGACCTTTAACACAATAGAATCTAATACATGGTTACTGGTTGGTTTTAATAGAGTGATAATCTATGTGTTGTTCACAGGGAAGACCAAATTCGACCTTCCCCCATGTCCAACCAAAGCTGTTCTTCCCTTGGTTTTTAAAGGCTACTAAGAGATTCCTGGGGAGGGACACCTCAATTTTCAAACAAAATGTGTTTTTGCATATACATAATGATTGTCCATAATAATCAATGTGTAGAAATAATTAAGCTTCAAAAAAAATTCGAAGTCCTCATATAGAAATTGGCAACTTTGTTTAAAAAATCCGATCCGGACATTTTGTTATACAGGGTTCTATGGAACTGGTATACTGCAACATAAATGGTACTGCATGAAAACGAAAATCCGATTAGATTAATCCTCTAACTTTGGAATTGAAGCATTTTAGGTGAGATCTAAGTTCAAGTTGACTATTTTAATTACTACAAAATAACTCTATATTTCGAATCTCTGAGTCAGCCTCTTAAGACACTATCGTGATTCCTCCAAAAGAGTTCAAAATGTTTGAAATTTGGCAGGAAATGGCTTAAAAGTTAAAGGATAAGTCTGTAAAATTCTCATAGGCTACTTTTTTCAAATGAAGAATTGACAGAAAAGAAAGAAAATGGCAGTGTTCAAAGATACGACTCTCCATTCAGTTACGTGTTGTAGTAGTCCCACACACTGCCATAGGAAGTCGATGTCAATGAAATTCCCATTGAGTGTGGATGGAGCAAACATTTTCACCTTATTTTCTCTGAAAACCTGCAATAATTACTCACAATATCCATGTTCTATAATGTAAGGAGAACACATGCAAGGTAATTTTAGCAGTATATTAGCGCACTTTGTGGTCTAAATCTTCATGAAAAAATTCAATTTCATGTACACTCAGTTGCAATGGCAGTGTGTGTGACTCTTTATAGAGTCGCTGTTAGGACTAGTGTTGTAGTAAGTGTCCGTATGGACAGTAATCACTAATATATCTGATTTTGTCCTTATTAGGTTGCTTCTGGCCTTATCATTTGCGGGATATTTTAGGGTAGCTGTACTTGCTACACACATACAAAAATCAGATTTTTGATTTTTTCGATTTTCTGATTTATCAAATCACTGATAGTGCCTTTAAAACCAGGGTTCAAATGGTAATTTGTGGAATTGCTACAATCTGTCTGTCTGTGCTAACACAGACGCTTGTGTTACTTTATTCTGTCTTTGCTTGTCTAATTTTCAGTATTAGGCAGGGGCATATTAACTAGGCAATAGAGCCAAAAAATTTAGGCCAATTTACATGCCAATTTTGATGGCAATCATTCAAATATCGGGGCAAATGTTATTCCACTTCTGACCCGATATTTCAAGGCAGGGGAGAAACTGCCCCCTTCCACTATAGGTATATGCCCCTGGTCTTAGGTAAAGGAAAAGACACAAGTAAACTGATCTACCTGTGCTAAACCACATACTTGTGCGACTTCAAGCTATACTTCATTTCTTATTATGCACTTTTATTGTATCATTGCTTGTGTGTAATTTTCACTCTTGTATTTTTAATGAATAAAATTCAAGCACGGACACGCCGTCTTTTAATACAGATCATCAAAACACATGTTAATGTGTGCAAAACCAAGTCTGTCTGTTTTGCAAGTCAAAACACACAGATTTCATTAAATCTGGGACAACTCGGTCATTTGGACCCGAAATTCAATGGGCTTTACTGTTTTGAAAAGCTCAAACAATACTTCTTAAAAATGTATTAACAAAATTTGCATAAATGTTTATTAAAGGGGGATGGTCTGATTTAAGTATATAGAATTTTCATCTTGATAGAAGGGCCTTCACCCCAAAACCCACCTGTAAGGTTTCATGTCAGTGTAGTAATTAAAAATATTCATCTAGTACTAAAGATAGTCACCTAGGCTAAAATGCTTAATTCCAAAGTTAGAGATGCATCAGATTTTTCATTTTCATGCAGTAAACATTTATGCACAGTATAACAATGCCATAGAATACCATGTAAAACAATTCCAGATCCGGAATTTTATAACAAAGTTGTGATTTTCTGTATGAAGGACTTCGATTTGAACTTAGTTATTTCACACAGTGATTAGTATATATGGACAAACAATATAAGCAAAAAAAAAAAACCATTGTTTGAAAAATTTAGTGCGCCCTCATCGGAAAATGTGAGTCAGCCTTTAATCTCAACTTCCTAATCGGACAAGTGAAATCTGGGGAGCTGTTTCGCGGCCATTTTTTTCCCCTGAAAATTAAAAAAATCTATCTTTCAAGTGAGCAAAAACCTAAAAAAAAATTGCACTAAAAGACCGATTTTAAACAAAATGCGCACGGTCTTCTGAGACAAACTTTTTTCAAAGTCTTTCTAGGCCTTATTATTATAATGCTTGAAATAACCACATTTAAGAATTAACAGCAGTAATACAATACAGTGGGAAAAATAAAGGCAAGATGTCAGTTCTCAGTACACAGCCTTTGTGAAGGCTACTTTATTACTGATTTCCATTTTCCTCTACACCACATATACTAATCCCCAGAGTTGTTTCTGCTGTTCAAACACCTATACATGGGAGTTTCCATAACCTGACCCATCTGACACACTTCTTTCTGACACACTTATGAATTCGGAAACCCTTGACGGAATAAAGCACAGCCGTTAAGGTTTCAAATTCATAATTGTGTCAGATGGGTCAGGTTACGGTAACTCCCCCTATACACACATCCTACAGCTTTCACGATTTTCTTACACATATACCATTTACAACTACCTTGAATGTCAACTTCAAAATCTACCTCATGCAAATCACCAACAGTTATAAAAATCATATTAAACAAGTTTACAGCTTTTAGTCACAAACTAGTACATCGTTAGGTGAATGTGCCCCAAGTCATGCACAAACAAGTAGTACTACTTCCATTAGGTGAATACAAAAAGGGGTTTAATCCCCTGAAAACCACCTTCTTTCTTAAAGGGGCATTTCGTGATCCACAGCCTCGTCCCCCGACTTACCTAAAAAAAGTGATGATTCCTATATCATCTGAACCGTTCGCCTTAGTAATCCATGTGTACCTAATCTTACACGCAAATTTGGTCGTATCGGCAAGAAATTCACAATTTTGTATTTTCTGTCCGTAAACGGACAGAAATTACAGCACAGTGGCCTATGGGACCGTGGGAACAAGCAATTGCTCATAACACAAAACCGCAAGATCGGGATCAACTCAAATTTCGTGAATAAGCTTTTCACAAGGATATCTAGTGAACAATGAATAAAACAGAAGGTGCTGGAATCACGAAATGCACCTTTAAAGTATCTCTGATTGCCTTCCAACTTGTTTGATACACCCATGTGCATTAACAATCAAAATAGACCTCTATATCTGTGTACACCTTTAAGCTTCTCTTAACATATCTCTGATTGGCTGACTAAATCCTGTAACCCCATGAACAACCAATCAAATTGACTGGTATAGTGCCCACGGAGTACAAGCCACCTCGTGCTATGGGCCCAGTACTAAAACTTAGTATATCATCCACGTATGTCCGTATTTACGGTTGGTGGAAGTTTGCAAATATGCAGAGGGTATCCAAACAAAAAGACACAGGATCTCGTACAGAAAAAAAAATGTCCTCCTCTGCCATCGGCCGGCAGATAGGGAAGGAAAAAAATGTCACTTTGAAGAGTGAAAGGAGAAAAAAGGTAAAAGCACAACAACAATGTCCTACTCAAACTACCATTAAACCTCCTGAATGCTATCAATCGCATCCCTACGATCTTATCTGCTTTGTCTGTTATTGGTTTAGCCTCTGAAGTTGCCATTCAAAGAACTCCCTTTTTACAAATAACTGTCTATATGGAGAATTTCCCGGTACAGATTTTCGCGATTTTAAAAACAGTTTTTCCAAACATGCGCGAGAATTTAATTTCACCGTATGACATCAATGCAATCAAATCTATTGCAAAAAGTTATTTGCGTGGTTTTTATTTCGCACTTGGTTATGGTGGTTCCGGATACTCGCGAAATTCGCGAAAAGAAAAACGTCGCGAAAATTTCCATTTAACAGTGGATGTGTACTGTTCCACTCTGGGTAAATTAAATCAACCATCCTGAGCACTATCAACGTTTTCATACAGCATTTCTGATTGGGCCTAATTACAACCACATATTATTCTATAATAACCAGTCTTAATACAGCTTCCAAATATGAAGCATTGCCCAAGTGGGTGAAACGCATTCAAAAAAAACCAGTTGGTCCCTTCTGGACGCTGACATTTTGAATATTGCACGGAATAATGATCAAGTTTGGGTGCTTGTATACACACTATAATGTCAATTCGATACAAACATCCGCCAAAATATCAGTTGTTGGATGTTGGGTGCTATTGGGTGGTTAAATTTTGTCCTACTCATGGCCCGCAACGAATGAAATGAAAGGCACATCAGTCGTCTTGATTAAATAAACCGCCTCAATGAAATCATCTTTCACGAAGTGCGCATTGCATTATGCGGAAAAAAGAGCTATCTGAGCACACATGATCCAGGCCACTATATACACCTGCCACTCTAACAAAACATTTAAATTTATTCACTACCGATTAGGTATAGCAAAGCGGCACCCACGTATGTGGAAGAAGCGGAGGCAGCTTGACTTTCTAGGGTTTGGTACTCTATGTTTCTTTGTGGTCGGCAAAACATGCGAGACGGTGAATTTCTAAGATTACGTCACGTTTTGCCTCTCTATTCTATATAGAACCTCTTTGCATTTGCCCTCTACAGACTTACCACATTCTTACCATGTGCTGAGTGGCTAAAAAAAATCACCTAAGTTCAATTTTGACCAATAAGAGGAGGTGGAGTGTTCGTCCCACAATGCATTTCTTCCAATAACATTTTGCACTGGTTGTCACATGAGCTATATGTTGACAAAAAGTTAAACTAAATGAAACGAAACCTCATCACCAATTTGCAATTTAAGTGTTTTTTGTCACTAATTACTTTGGTGACAACAAGTGCAAAATTGGATGGAAGAAAATGCATTGTGGGAAAGAACACTATAAGCCCTCTTGGACCAATTGGCAGGCAGACTGCTCATAAGATTAACGTTTGTTTAAAGCACTTCTATGTTTTATCCACCTGTACCTATCCCAGTGATTTAACAAGATTTTTTTTACCTTTATGTACATATTCTATATTCAAAGGTGGGGTCACACTACCACGTGTGGACTGCACATGTATCATTTAACGGTTAGAGACAAAAGCAAATGGCCAAATGGTGCCCTGTACATTTTCTATGAAAACTCGGCAGCTGTATTTTATCTTGCTCCAGTTTGTATATTTTGTTTGTTCAATGATTCATGTACAGTCCACAATGGTAGTGTGACCCCCTGTAAAAAATTTCTATAAAATACTGTTGTAACATATTTTAAAGTGTTATTTATAGGCTTATAACAGTAGTTACTTTACTGTACATTAAAAAGTAATATCATGATATTATATGAGTTGAAAGCAGAAATACAACAAATATGTAGGTTAAGCACTTCTTGTAATACCAGACAAAACTAGTGCATTAGTTTAAGCCAGAGGGTTTTAAGCCAAGTAAATTGAAAAATCCACTAAGAGAAAACAGCAAAGATGCTTGATGACTTAAGGGCAGTGTTAACGCAAGTGCTTTTGTTTTTACACAAATTTCTGATTTTTGCACCATTTTAAACATCAACCTGTGTTCTATCGTTACCAACAAAGGTTATCCGATGCAGACAATCCTGAGTTGTATTTTTTGCCGATTTAAAACAGCTATTTGACCCTTTAAAGTCACAAAAACCACATGGTCTTAACGGCGGGAATTTAAGCACATTACACGCCGTCAGGCACAAGGCGCAGCATCGCGTCGCGTGGTGAATTTTTGCTGCGTAATGAAGCGTGCGCATATTTAATGTACTTTTGCGCGAACGCATCTTGGAAAAACAAAAAATATTTGAAAATGTAAACAAAGCTCTAATTTAGACCAGATGAAATTTCAATTTCTTCTGATTTCTTGAGTTGAAGACAAAGGAGGTTTGATTCAATAGTGCATAAAGATGTATTTTCATCACTTGCACAACATACTCAATTTTGAAGTTAAAAGGTAAAGTTATTTGAGAAAGAGACAGCTTGAAATGGCGTGAAAAGTCACTTTTTTACTAAAACACAGATTTTTTCAATGTTCAATTTTCGCAAAATTTGGCAAATTTTCAGACAAGATAACTCCAAAAATACCAAATTAAAAGGTATGGTTTAACTTTCCTACGATAGCAATCGGTCTTCTCTAGGGACCGTTTTCTCAATTTTTCATTTTTCGATTTCTAACTAAAGATATTCTCCAATATATACTCAAATTTTGGAAAAGAAAGGTAAAACTCACACTTTTTTGACATTTTTCCTTATATTTTGAAAAGCTCTATTTTTAAAAAATGAAAAAAACTGTCCCTAGACAAATTTGTCTTGTTTCTAAAAAATAACATAAGAAATCATGAAAATTCAAATTGTTTTTGTTATGCTGTCTGAAAATTTTGGAGCAAAATCATGTTTTTTTAGTATTTTTCTCAAAATAGGGAAAGTTTTACATTAATCTGATGCCATCATCGGTTTCATCGTCCAATTTTCTTTCTAGAAATGTATACTTTTACAGACAATAATCAAATATTTGCAAAGTTAACGGGGAACGGGTTGGCGTAGCGTATCTTCCCTCGCCTTTCACCAATGAGGTCTCGGTTCAATCCCCGGCAGGGGCTCGTTCTCGGTGGCTTTATGTGAGTTTGGTTTCTCGATCCATACTCGTTCCCGCAGGTTTTCTCCATGTACTCCGGTTTTCTCCTGCTTCTAAAATCGAGCTTCTTCGCATAAATCTGTTCTGGTATTATGGTTTCTCTGATGTGCTGAGCGCCTTTAATGGCTGCCACAATGCACAGCGCCTTGAGCACGGTTACGTGGATATGTCGCGCGTTAAAAATACACATTATTATTATTATTATTATTAAAGTTACAAACCAAAATAGATAATTGGAAGCTCAAGGTTGACGCTGCCCTTAAGCCAGTTAAAACTATTCACTATAGTTTGTGTCATCTTAAGTTGAAGGTGACGTCACTGCAACTTTTATGTTGCGCACCCATCAATCGCGCGCGCTATGCTTGGAATCAGAGCATGATACGCACGCGAATAAAGGCGGCACGATCGAGACGCTAGTGGGAATGCAAAGACGCATAATGACGTCACCTTCAACTTCAGATGAGACAAAGTATAGTCAACGGTTGTATTGGTTTTATCCGAATAACATCCCAGCAGTGCTATGGTCTGAACTGTCATTCAAAAAAGATGAGCGGCACTGTACTTGCAGAGAAACTTTCCTGGTAAGCCCACTGCCTTGAATAACCCGTTTCCTGGTTTTATACATCACAAGAAATTTTCTTTATTATATAGAAACTCTGAGAAACTGGTGAGTATTAAATTAAATAAAGACGAAAAATACACGGTCTCAAACCCAGTGCTCTCGCTAACTAGGCGAGAGATTTACCACTGGACCACAGAGGACTGTGTTTTGCCTCATCATAGATTCTGCTAGAATCTTGCATATAGGTCATCTCCTTCTAAATACATAAATACAAGAAATTTTCTTTTGAGTTTGAGGATTTCTTTGCTGGGGGTTCCTTTTCCATATGAGTGTGAATGAATTATTCATGTATTATATGGCCAATCAAGGATGCTATTTCATGACTGACATGTTTGGAGTGACAATGTTGTCCAATTAGTACAAGCTGTGTCATTTGGGTATTTGTATAAAAGGTTTGACCCATCAGACCGTATTAAATAGAAGTTAAACAAGAAGATCAGCTCTGTCGTGTTTTTGAGCATTTTGCAAAAAGGTGTGATTCGTGTACAATATATGCTAACAATTCATAAATGGGAGCAATTTATGTGTACTACGAGGTGAGTGTTTGGTGAACGGGAGCAATTTGTGAATGGGATTCCTATATGTAAAATAGTGGATAAAAAAAGTTGGCTTCGCTTGAGACCATACTCGACTTGCCTCTGCATCGGTGCTTTGCAGCTCTGAGCCTTGCCTACCGCTGACCTTGTGCTTTATACTACAGGTTACGGACTTTCAGTGTATGAAGGGACATAAGATTAAGAACACCTTAAAGTGACAGGAGGAAATTTTTTTGGATACGAGTTTCTCTCAAATTTCACTGGATCGGTTGTAGACCACCTACCGAGAACGTTTGGAAGGTTTATTGGACAAACAGGTGCAAAAGAAAACCCGCAAACCTTGTTTTGAACTTGCCTGCTATCGTAATCGTTCCCCATAGAAAACCATGCTTTGACTTTCTGCCGTGCACGACAGAAACTACTAAATCATCATCTTATTACATAAAGACGGCGTATTTGGCTTATTCACTTCAGGTGTGATCTAATACATTGGTGAACATTCCAAATATGTAAAAGACTGGGGTTCGAGAAAAATTGGGGGCGCTTCTTCCTGGAAATCTCATGTCTCTTTAAACAAGATTAAGCCTCTTTAATAGCAATGGGGATTTGGATCATACAGATTTGGGGGGGGGGGCTTGGCCAATTTGGGCCAGATTAGATGGCAACAATATCCCTCAATAGATAAACCCTAACAATGTACATAAATACAAAAGTTATGTACTTTTTCACTTGCAAACAAACTATATTAATTTATAGTCAGACATAAAACAGACATGGCACTCAGTCCTTTTAAAAAACCCAAACAGACCCTAAAAAAGCCTGAAAATAGCATCTTATCTACACTTTTAACCAGGCAAAAGAAGTGAACCAAAAGCATTAGACTGAGAAAAAAAAAGTGATATTCGGCAAAAGTAAATGACTCTGGTTGGTATTCTGAAAGGGAGACTAACTTTAGTCCTGGGTTTAAACCAGGGTTAGTCCTACAAGAGGGGACCTTTTTTCCTTTCAAAATACTGTGAAAGTTAAATGTAACAGGTGAGACAATTCCTCATGGATGGGCTGGAACAACCCATCCATGAGGAATTTTCCGCCCGTTACAGCACACTTTTAGAGTATGTTGTAAGAAAAAAGGGTCCCCTCTTGTAGGACTAACCCTGGTTTAAACCCAGGTCTAAAGTTAGTCTCCCTTTCAGAATACCAACCCAAATGTTTTGTATCATGGTTGGCTTGAGTAATATTGGGCTGGAGCATTCAGCCTCAAAGGAATAACTAAACAGAACAGGTACTAAGGGTGCTGGGTATCCCTTTGGATTCACCAGGGGGGGGGGGGTGCTCGATTTGGGCATTGGGGATTTCCAAACGGTAATTTGGGGAACTGCTACGTGCATTTACTATAGCAGTCTCGGTCCCATTGACATTAAAAAGTCATCTCTTAAACCTTTGTTCAAAAGATCTTAGTAATATCATGATAAATTAAGAAAAAAATATTGACTTCAAAATCCGTCGGGGTTAGTGGATTAACCCCGCTGCAAAATAGTGTAATTTCCAATAACGGTCATTTAGATTTAAATATATTCGTGACCAGGCCTAGTCTTTAATCAAGTCTGTGTGTAACCGTTCGATATGCGTAAGAGCGCCCTCCTACCGTTAAGTCTTTGAAACAGATTAGCACCCGGAAATGATGCCGTTTTGAATTTGTTGTTGCTGTTAGGTTGGCATGTCCTACCCCCCTGGCATTCACTATGAGCTGGTAAAAGCTCAATTCCCTTGGCACAGTTCAGTAGCTTTCATTCACCTATGTATTTAGAGAATATACCCCCTGGTTTTGGGTATGATATATGATACCCAGATCACACAAGGTCAGTTCATGTCAATATATGTACAAGTACAACCCACTGAATTGTAACTCATAGTGATTGTGTGAGGTGGGTTACATGGTGCACCTTAAGCAAGGGCATGGTGCAAATCATGCATGTGGTATGGAGCATTTTCCTTTGATCAATCTGCTCAATAGCACATAGGTCTGAAATAATAGTGGTCAATATATGTATACATGTGAATATTATGCAGACATTTTAGCATAATTATAAGGAAAAGAAGATATCAGTGGCTTCCCACAATGCATTGCTTCCAATTGCAGTTGCTGCACAGGTAGTCATGTGAATCATTAGAGATGAATCTCTTAAGTACAAGTCTGTGATCAGTACTGTCAATTTAGCCATGCATCATCTCTAATGATTCACATTAGTACCTGTACAAACAGGTACAGGTTCCTTTGGAAGCAATGCATTGTGGGAAGCTACTGATATCTTCTCTTATTATAAGGTAGTCCTCCTAGACTAATTCTAACCCTAAGACCAACCCTACCCCTAAAATTTTAATCACAACCTAACCATGACAATCACTGTACCTTTAACTCGTATACCTTACTCCTGAAAGTGGCAAATTTCTCAAATTTTATTGAATGATACACACCTATCTTTCTCACAACACAACTTCTGTAATATTGAATTTTCATTTTTTTTCTACCACCGAAAAATACACAACAAAAGCAAGAAGTTCTCACAAATTACGTTTGATTAAAATGAACTACAAAATCAGAATTATTGAATACCTCATCTTACACTTAAAATACAACATAAAGGGACATTTCTTAACATTTCTCCCATAACACACAAGCTGAATTTACTACTTGAATACCATTTGGCAGAATTTTGACTATACAGGTTTATTGTTTTGAAATTTATGAGGCAGAAAATATGTATAATTCTTATACAGTTTTATAAATTCAAACAATTTCTTAGGCTTGTATCCTCAAAGGAAGCCTAACTTTAAACCTGGGTTTAAACAGGGTTAGTCCTTCCTGAATGGACCATTTTTTTTCTACAACACACCCCGACAGTGTGTGTGCTGTAATGGGTGTAAAAATTCCTCTTGGATGTGTAAGAAATTTTGTCGCCTGTTACATCACACTTTCAGAGTATGTTGAAAGAAAAAAGGTCCAGAAGGGCTAACCCTGGTGGGGGGGGGGGATTCTTCCCCCTAGTATCTCGGAAACGGATTGATGAACTATCATACGTGTGGTACCAATGGATAGCTATGACCCTCCCGAGTCCATTGATACCAAAAATAGTACAAACATACCTTGTATGACGTCACAGTGACGTCAAACATGACGTCATGCAAAAATGTGAAAAATCTAAAAAAAATTGCAAAATTGATGGTTTTTCGCCATTTTTCAAGCAAAGGTCTGATTTTTTGGGCATGATGTGTGTCAAAGTATGCGCACACATGCTCTTACTACAAATTAATCAAATAAATAAGATAAAACCTAATGTATTATCTGCCAATCAAAGGATGCTATTTCATGACTGACATGTGTTGGAGTGGACAATGTTGTCTAATTAGTAGACGCTGTGTTTCATTTGGTGCTGGATATTTGTATAAAAAGTTTGAAAATCAGAACGTAGTAAATAGAAGTGTAAACAAGAAGACTGCTTGGGAGCATTTTGTAAAGGGTTGTGATTCATGTACAATATATGCTAACAATTCATAAATGGGAGCAATTTATGTACTACTGGTGGAGTGTTGGGGAACGGGAGAAAAAATTAGAAAGGACAAATTTGTGAATGAGAGTCCTCATTACATAAATAGTGGACAAAAAAAAGGTTTTGGCTTCAATAGGACCAGATCCACTTGGACTCTGCATCGGTGCTTGCAGCTCGGGAAGCCTTGCTTACAGCTGACCATGTTTGTTTATACTACAGGTAAGGACTTTGTCTATTGAAGGTACATAAGATAAGAACACCTAAACAGATTAAGCCTCTTTTATAGCAATGGGGATTTGGATCATTACAATTGGGGGGGGGGGGGGCTTGGCCAATTTGGGTACGATCGATTAGATGGCAACAATATCCCTCAATAGATAAACCCTAACCATGAACCCATAAATTACAAAAATTATGTACTTTTCAACTTGAAACAAACTATATTTAATTTATAGTCAGACATAAAACAGACATGGCACTCAGTCTTTTTTAAAAAAAACCCAAATGGTTTTTTTTAAAAAAGCTGAAAATAGCATCTTATCTACACGTTTATCCAGGCAAAAGGAAAGTGAACCAAAAGGCATTAGACAAAAAAACTAGAATTCGCGGGGTTCTCGCTTTCTGCGATCGCTATTATTCAAAGAATATAAGCTGTGGGCCGCCCCATGCCCCCCATTGAAAAACTTACATTTTGACACACCACATCCATACAAACACACACACAAATTACACACATACCTACACACGCACAACGGATTGCTAAGTGGTCTGCCAGCATATAGCTGGCGGCCCAAAACGTGATATTCTGGCAAAAGTAAATGACCAAATGTGTTGTATCATGGTGGCTTGAGTAATATTGGGCTGGAGCATTCAGCCTCAAAGGAATAACTAACAGACACAGGTACTAAGGAGTGCAGTATTCCCGTTTCATTACCAGGGGGGGGGGTGCCTCGATTTGGCATTGGGGATTTCCAAAACGGTAATTGGGGAACATGCTACTTGCATTTACTATAGCAGTATCGGTCCCATTGACACATTAAAAAAATCACCTCTTAAACCTTTGTTCAAGATCTTGTAATATCAGCTAAATAAGAAAAGAAAAAAAATATTGCTTCAAAATCGCGGGGTTAGTGGATTAAACCCGCTGCAAAATCGTGTAATTTCCAATAACGGTCATTTAGATTTAAATATATTCGTGACCAGGCCTAGTCTTTAATCAAGTCTGTGTGTAACCGTTCGATATGCGTAAGAGCGCCCTCCTACCGTTAAGTCTTTGAAACAGATTAGCACCCGGAAATGATGCCGTTTTGAATTTGTTGTTGCTGTTAGGTTGGCATGTCCTACCCCCCTGGCATTCACTATGAGCTGGTAAAAGCTCAATTCCCTTGGCACAGTTCAGTAGCTTTCATTCACCTATGTATTTAGAGAATATACCCCTGGTTTTGGGTATGATATATGATACCCAGATCACACAAGGTCAGTTCATGTCAATATATGTACAAGTACAACCCACTGAATTGTAACTCATAGTGATTGTGTGAGGTGGGTTACATGGTGCACCTTAAGCAAGGGCATGGTGCAAATCATGCATGTGGTATGGAGCATTTTCCTTTGATCAATCTGCTCAATAGCACATAGGTCTGAAATAATAGTGGTCAATATATGTATACATGTGAATATTATGCAGACATTTTAGCATAATTATAAGGAAAAGAAGATATCAGTGGCTTCCCACCCAATGCATTGGATTCCAATTGCAGTGCTGCACAGGTATCAGTGAATCATAGAGAGGCATCTCTAAGTACAAGTCGTGATGTATGTGTCACATTTAGCAATGCATCATTCTCCTAATGCATTCACATTAGGACCTGTACAAAAACCAGTGGCGTAACATGGCGGGGGGGGGGGGGGGGTGGGGGGGTGGGGGGGGGGCAGGGGGGGGGCAGGTTGCCCCCCCTTTTGACGACTTGGCCGGGAAAAAAAAATTGCAAAAATCATGCTAAATCGGCTGTTTTTTAGCCTCTCTGACCAGGGAAAAATTGGCCTTTTGACCCCACTAAATGGGGAAAAAATTCCCAAGACGGGAAAGTTTGCCCCCTCAAGAGTGGGCAGGTCCGTTACGCCACTGGTACAAACACTCCTTTGAAGGCAATGCATTGTGGGAGCTACTGATATCTCTCTTATTATAAGGTGTTCCTCCTAGACTAATTTCTAAAACCCAAGACCCAACCCTACCCCTAAAATTGTAAATCACAACCTAACCAGACAATCACTGTACCTTTAACTCGTATACCTTACTCCTGAAAGTGGCAAATTTCTCAAATTTTATTGAATGATACACACCTATCTTTCTCACAACACAACTTCTGTAATATTGAATTTTCATTTTTTTTCTACCACCGAAAAATACACAACAAAAGCAAGAAGTTCTCACAAATTACGTTTGATTAAAATGAACTACAAAATCAGAATTATTGAATACCTCATCTTACACTTAAAATACAACATAAAGGGACATTTCTTAACATTTCTCCCATAACACACAAGCTGAATTTACTACTTGAATACCATTTGGCAGAATTTTGACTATACAGGTTTATTGTTTTGAAATTTATGAGGCAGAAAATATGTATAATTCTTATACAGTTTTATAAATTCAAACAATTTCTTAGGCTTGTATCCTCAAAGGAAGCCTAACTTTAAACCTGGGTTTAAACAGGGTTAGTCCTTCCTGAATGGACCATTTTTTTTCTACAACACACCCCGACAGTGTGTGTGCTGTAATGGGTGTAAAAATTCCTCTTGGATGTGTAAGAAATTTTGTCGCCTGTTACATCACACTTTCAGAGTATGTTGAAAGAAAAAAGGTCCAGAAGGGCTAACCCTGGTGGGGGGGGGGGATTCTTCCCCCTAGTATCTCGGAAACGGATTGATGAACTATCATACGTGTGGTACCAATGGATAGCTATGACCCTCCCGAGTCCATTGATACCAAAAATAGTACAAACATACCTTGTATGACGTCACAGTGACGTCAAACATGACGTCATGCAAAAATGTGAAAAATCTAAAAAAAATTGCAAAATTGATGGTTTTTCGCCATTTTTCAAGCAAAGGTCTGATTTTTTGGGCATGATGTGTGTCAAAGTATGCGCACACATGCTCTTACTACAAATTAATCAAATAAATAAGATAAAACCTAATGTAACTGTATCATTAGCACAAAAAACTGGATTTCTGATGTTCTGTGTAATTTCAATGGGAAATAGCTTTTCTTCGCACACAGTGCGCGATTACGTAACGCCGCGTCGTAACCGCATGTTCGATTTTGTTCAAAATGGTCTTAAATCGAGCGCAAGGCTTCAACTGCAAAGCGTCTTTCAACACAGTGTATGAAATATTTGGAGTACAATCATTGGATGCCAAACGCTGCTACCGAAAAATCTGGAAATACACCACTTCCTCCCAACACGACAAAGATTGTTGCTACTTACAAACCAACCCCAACCATTCATTTTCTTGAAGAAAGCCATTCTTTCAAATGCTGCAACCATTTTGAGGCAACCATTTTTGAGGCGACCGTGAGTATGGTGTGCAGCAAAGTAAAGGATCAATAGATCATGGGTTTCGTACTTTTTTAGCTGAAGGGCCGAAAATACCGAACGTATACGGTTCCCTACTTAGGGCCAAATACAAAAAACCCATTTTCTTATGTTTTCCTATCCCTTATATTTTAAGAGCAAGTCCCAGGCAAAAAATAGATGGTTGGCGGTAACCGGATTTTAGCCTGCAGGCCACCTAATGAAACCCCTTAAATAGAATGACGTTCCAAATGTTCTTCATGTGGCTTTCCCCGTCTTCAGTTCTGCAATGCGTCCTGTGCTCTGCTGTAGCATCTGTTTGTCCTCTGATGAGCGTCTGCTCCAGTTTCGAACATCTCAATCTGGTTTCTTCTTTTCCTATCACGGTGTACTTGTTGCACTCACTATCAATTCCGATCTATGAACCTTCAGGAAACATAGTGATCATAAAGTGCCGGCTACAATGGTTAATCTGTGCTCTGTTGTTGCATGTTGGTTTAAGAATTCAAGCAGTAGTAAAGTCACTATCAAGTGATTTGCTAAATCAGAAATCTAAAAAATCCTCAAAACTCAGATTTTTTGCATTTTTGGACCAAATATATGTTATCCTACAATGCCCCGCAAAGATGAGTCCTAGAAAGGCTCCCTAATGAGGACCAACTGGATATTTTAATCATTACTGTCCGTGGACAAAACTGGATATTTTTAGTCATTACTACTTGCCCTTGTTCGACAAGTAACTACAACGCGTAAATTGAATGGGGATCATATCTGCTGAACATTACGATTTCTTCCTTTCTGTCAACTTTTCAGTTGGAAAATATACCTTAAGGGGATGTTCCAACAGACTTATCCTTCACTTAAAGCTATTCCTACAATTAGTTAAAAAAAACACCTTATGTTTTAATAAATCATTAACTGAGGCCTGATTCCTTTCCAATGTTGACTGAAAGATATGTATTTCCCCTTCTGAAAGTGGAATGCCCCCAACATACCCTATTTTAGCACCCCTAAAAAGATAATTGTCTACAACCAGTGACCCCAGGTCACACCGGCTGTCGGCATTACTCTTTCCCCAATTCCGTTTTGACCCATAGCCCACACGGACGCGTGCAAATATCATGTTTGGGGCGGGCCTGGAAGCGGAAAGTCAAACATTGGAAAGGAAATCAGGCCTCATTTATATAATTATAAAACAATGTGTTTTTACTAACTCATGACACTGAGCTAATTTCCTTTAGCACCAATGTTGACGAATCTAGCATTAAACCCCTGCTGAATGAATATTTTCATCAACACCAGACTAGCACTAGCCAGCTCATCGGAGGTGGAACATGATATTTCAGAGAGCAGTCCATAGGATGCCTTCAAAGGTAGACCCAAAACGCCAGATCCAAAAACATGGCATCTAGATTCCTAAAAGTCAGGAAGCCAATAACTCCCCTAGACATTGTAGTACACAGGGGGAGTAATGGACCTAGACTTAGACCATTCGACTTTATAATGTGATTAACAGACCTGCCAAAGTTTTTTTGGAGGAGAGCGCAGAGCCGCGAATCCCACAAGAACACCCAAGCTAATTATTGCGAAGAAGACTCCGACAGAGACTGGAGTGCGACGTAGGCCCTGGACAAAGGCCCGAGCAACCACCCGCGGCAAAGTCGGAGAATAAGGCCTCACATCCTTGCGAACAACTGAGGATTCCGGGAGGGAACCAGAGAATCGCAAGGCGGACCCGCTTAAAGACGCGGGGCAAAGAATCCTAACCAAAAAACGAGGGCGGGCCCCCTAGTGAGGGAGTCCGATCAGAACATCACAGAAGAACCCCACGGAGAGAGGCCCGGGGGAGACATAAAGGTTGAGAGACGAATGAAGGCTAAAGCCCCTAGCCCGTGGAGGGTGAGAGATAAGTCCGACCCTGACCGGGGAGAAGCTACAAGGAGAAGGAATCTCGAGCTAATCCGCCGGGAAAGGGACCCGAAAGAGTAAGAACAGGCGAGGGCTAGAGCGACGCCGCACCCAACGATTGGGTGGCTTCGCCAAGAAACTCGCCGATAGGACTCAGACCCAAGATGTGAACTATCTTTCGTGTCAGAAACAGATGCCTTGCGTAGTCAATGGAACGAACCCAGTCACCGCAAGGACGAACTGAAAAACCACCTAGGCTGTGGTCGGCTGAGCTAGTCGACCGAAAAATCCAGACAACGGATGTATCGGAGACGGCCAACAAAGCCACAAATAAGGAGGAGGATAAGGGTGGAGGGAAGCAAGGAATGGGAGGATGAGGTAAGGGGGGGCGGAAAGGCGTCTGAATCAAGTGAAAGAGGAGAGTAGGTAAGACTGGAGAGAAAGTTACGAACAAGAACGGCAAAAAGTGCAAAAAATAAGGGGAGGTAGAAGGACAAGTGTAAGGAGGGTAGGACAGAGGTAGAAAAGAAAGCGTAGAAGGGGCATAGTCAGGAGGTTGACGTAAGAGTGGGTGTGATATAACAGCTGAGAAGAGTGGGCACAGCAGGACAGGCTAGAGGTGGAGAGGGAAGGGGCAAGCTCACCTTCCCACCTCAAGCTGTCACAGCCAGGAGAGGAGGGACGATTCAGGCCTCGACTCGGAGGTAGACAGAACCATCAAGGAAAGAACTAGGCAAGACCTCCTCCGCAATATAACCCGGTAGCCTCGACACCAGAAACCGGGCAACCGAAGATCAGTCAAAGGCTAGATTAATGAAAACTCGCACTTCCCCAGATCGGCCCAAACAGCAACACCACTCCACTGCGTGTCTGAACACCGAAAAGGTAAACCGAGAAGACTACCAGGGAAGAACCCAGAGGTTAGCTCTTCAAGGAACACGAGTGTAGCCCCAGAGGCGACCCGAGCCGAGATCTCACCAACTGCTCGGGGAAGCCCCAGCAGAAGCCTAACCAATGGCGATGCAAGCCAGAGAGCATTTGACAAAGTCTTAAGAAGACAGAATGAACCTAAACCATGACGAACTTCTGGGCCGAACGACAAATCGGTATCGAGGAGTCAACAGAAAGCCTCGAAGCCGAACTCCGGATTGTTTCCTACGGGCATAAGGATTCCACATAGAAGGTCCGCGACAAGCATAGCGGCTTCTGACACAATATCCTCCCGATGAGAAGAAAGTTGGAGAGCCACCGGAATGTTGCTACCCCCCGATACAGGGCGAGCCGATTAAGGATCACAAAGCCTTGAGAAAAGGGAGTAACCAACTCGTGAACCAAACTCGAGACGTCAGACATGAAAAATGACTCACAGCGGAGGTTTCTCCCCAGAGACATTCCCACCCGGGAGCGAGAAGCCCCACCCGACTTTAAAGTTCGGAGCCACAGACTGTTGACCGCTCGGATATAGGTATAAAAATCCCTCGGAAGTGGGCAACCACCATGTCAGGGCTCCCAGGTTGTAAGGACAGGCAGCCAGAGCAACCGCACGTGCCCCCAGGACCCCGATGGTACTAAAAGGGGAAAGCCAAGATCCATCTCAAGCACGGCGGGAAGACAAGACGCAGGTCAAAACACTGCCAAGAAAAACTGAGAAAGCCACCTGTGAAGGCTATTCGGAGAACCCACCAAACTAGGGAATACCCCGTCTCGGGGATTCCCACTAGGCATCACAGGTTGAGACAGCAGGCGGGCAGAAAAACCCGCAAGGAAGAGATCGAACAACGGAGCCTAAAACCACTGGGGGGAGGGGGGGAACCCCTAGACAGACCCCCACGAATCGGGAGCCACACCCTGTGCCTGAATCCCGGGAACGCGTTAGGCCGGACGGGCCCCAACGCTAGGCCCGGGCGAGCCCCCACGCTAGGCCGGAACAATGCCGCGACGCAAAGCCCGTACAACGACCCCAAAGAGGGGCACCGCTTAGCCGACCCAAAACCCGTTCCCAGGTCCCTCCGAGGGAGACATGCAGACCAGGCGAGTCAGCCGGAGCCAAGGATGTGCGAGAACTGTCAAAGCCAGCCCCTAACTCCCGAACAAACGGAGAAGGGACCCACGGTCAAGACACCGAACCAACAGTGGGCAGTGTCCATGCAAAAGTCGAAAGACCTTAAGGACCAGCCCCAAGGGGCGAGGATTAAGGTCTGGGAGCACAGGTAGGTTAGACAACCAGCCCAAACCACACGCGCAGGACACACAGAGCCCAGAGGGGGCGAGGGCATCCACCTCGGGTGGGAGCCAAGCCCCACTGAGGGAACCCGAGCATCACCATCAAGACTGAATGCCGAACCCGAGACCGGCAAGAGCAGGCTAGGCCCCGAGGGCACCGGCCGAGAGGGTCGAGAAATATTAGGAAAATGGAGTGGGAAAAGGATGTGATGGTAGTCTGAGGAGTTGACGACGGATAAAGCGTGTCTCGAAAAGGAGGATTCGGGAAAGCGAGAAAGAAAAAGGGATATGGAAGGTTTAGTATCGGAAGGATTGAAGGCGCCCCTCGTTTTCTTCCTTCTTTACTCGTCTCCCGCAAATATTTTAGGACGGAGGGCAAGGTAAAAAAGCCAAGACGCGATGATCAGGGTCCCCGTACGGTTTAAGCCAAGGGAAAGTTACATAAAACCCCTACCCCATGACTAGGCCGGCCCAGTGAAGCCCATAGAGGGGCCACGTCAGACCGTCATCGGCACATGCCTCATAAACCCCGAATGGGGCCACTGTAATGACCCCAAGCCAGCAGGGCATCACCTAGTCCAGGCTAGGCCCGACAAGGGTCCATCCAAGCTGCGAGGAAATAACCAGGGCCAGCTACCCGAATGTAGATAAGGTTCAAAGTCGCGTATGCAAATGGCTAGGCGTGAAAGCCAAGCTTAGGCCAAAGGCGAAGGTCAAAGGACCACCAAGGCTAAAGCCACGACCTCCAATGAGTCCGGTGGCTAAAAGAGCCCAAAGACAGTATACACCCAAGCTGATACATGGTCTATACCCCAAGGGGGAACAAGACCAACCCATACTGCACTGTCACTAGCCCGACTCATAAGGTCGCTAGGCCCAGCTTATCCCCAGGAGGGAGCAGCGAAGCTGCATCTAGCCGAGTCCAAGTTCCCCAAGGGAGACGGCGGACCGGCTAGTGTACATTAAGCCTAACAGCCCTGTCCTAAGAGCCAGGACAGCCAGGCCTAAATGGCCCAGCGCCTAACTTGCAGAGACCAGAGGCCTCAAGTCACCCGTGTGCAACACGGAACGGGCCCGGACTAGCACCACTAAGGAGCTAGGCTACCGAGGCATCAGAGGCAGCAGTAGTCATCCACCAACAGAGGCAGCGACGGAAGCGACCGGCGACCCAGAAGCTGAAATCCCATGGGAAGTGTAGCTGACAGGCCCGAGGCTACCCAAGCTCCAAACAAAAACAGGAGGCCGCGAGGCAGTGAAAGCACCCCAGCGGAGCCGGTGGCAGAGTGCACAAAGGCTAAGGTCTTGACCCCAATGAAGCTGCACGCTTATAGCCACGCATATGCGCCCATGCCGACCGAGCGGGCTATGCCCGCCACAGGGCAGGGAAGGAGACACACCCAAACCCCCCAAGGTGGGGACCCTGCATGCAGCAGCTAGAGCAACATCGGAGATAGACGCGGTAACCCCGGACTACACAAGGCTGCGAGGGCTCCCACCCAAGGCAAGGCAACATTCCAGCCAGGGGTGAAGCCACTCAGGCAGGCCGCCCCGTAGGTAGCCCTGCAAGAGGCCTACTTGGTAGACCCGAGAGAACCCCCGAGACCTACAGCATAATCCTCGCGTACTGTTGGGATGGCCCGGAGCCAAGGCGCGCGACATCCCCGCAATGGAGACAGGTCGCGGCGCCTTTAGTGAAACGTTCAACTACCTATGGAGGCGCATCACGACACAGCATCCCCCGCCGCTGCGGAGCTACAGTGCCCGTAATGAGGTGGACCAGTCTGGGTCTGCATTTGTAACAGCCCAGAAATCAACGCCAACAACCGCGATCCGGCACCATGCAGCGCACCCCTGCGAGGAGGAGGCGCGGCAAAGAGGATTGCTTGTAACAATCAACCCACGCCGATCACCTCCGAGAGGTGAAACGCTATAAAAGGGAGGAGTACTCCGCGCCCGAAGGCGGGAGAACAGCCCCTAGAGTCGCTGAACCACGAGCATACCACCCGCGAGAGACTTATGCGACATGGGCTACTGCACGGCAACGCAGCGCCCCTGAGGCATGCTGTCAGCCTGCACCGAGCGCCTCCCCGGCAGAAGGCAGCCCGGCGGAGGCTGCCCCAACGAGGGCGCCAGCACGGAAACACCCCTGGGTGTCCGATTGACCGCTGGACGAACCGCACCAGTTACCGCACACGGAACCCCGCGTGAGCGGGGGACAACCCGGCGAAGCGATGCGAGCCCCACCTTGCCTGTGAAGGCCTGGTGAAGCATGCAGCACGAGCCGAATACCCCCGCGTTGCCTAGCAGCTCAGCCATGCAGGGTGTGCCGTAACGCTTGAACAGTAGCGGGAACCATAGCTGTCGAACCGCACCAGTACCGCGCACAGTACCCCGCGTGAGCGGGACCAACCTGGCGAAGCGCGCGCGCCCACCTAGCCCGTGCAGGCCTGGTGAAGCAATTCAGCACGAGCCAGATTTACACCGCACGGCTAGTAGGCTAGCCCATGCGGTAAGCAGTGGAGCATAAACGAGAAACACCCGCTGCGCCCCGGTAACGGGGCACCGTGAAACCGTCAGGGCTGGACGAATCAAGCCCCGAGGCCGGCACCACGGCAGCGCGGTCGTAGAGTCCGAGGACTCCTACACCACGAGCGCCGGGTGTCGGTACTGCGATGGATCGGCCCGAGAAAAACCCTTCGTCACCATAGCCCAACACACAGACCAGCATACCCGCCACGGACGGACTGCAGCCGCCCATTCCCACAGGGAGAGAGCAGAGCAAACCAGTGCCTGCACCATTAAGCAACGAGCTAAATCAAGGCGAGCCAGCGCCGGCGGGGTGCTAGCCAGGCTGGCCAACTAGCACGCTATAAAGCAACCGAAGGCTGCCGTACCGAATGTCTGCAGGAGCCGCCAAAAAAAAAAAAAACCCCCCAAAAGGGAAAAAGGCAGAGTGGACCGCGCTAGCCTTCACCTGCTAACCCCTAGGCTGACCAGGCGAGCCAGCGGCCGGTAGCTAGGTAGACGGGCGGAACTAACGAGGAGAAACGCCCTACTAACCCGCCAGGAAGTAGCCGAAGCTACAACATCGTTATGTTTCTCCCCCCCCCAACGCAGCGGGGCCGCCTTGGAAGAACCTCGACCGGAGCCCTAAAAAAACACGAACACCACCCCCCCTTTCCCTTAGCGAACATAAACAGGAAACTGTGTTTCAAATGGCGAACCATTGAAACCAGAAAGGGCCACCGCAAAAGAAACAAGCACCAAACGGAGCGACAAGCGTAAGCACGACCCGTAATGAACGAACGGAAAAAGAGGGTCACGGGCGGCAAGCGCAAAGACGCTGAAAAGTGTGGTGAAGCGAGCCAAATGGGCCGCGTGTCGTAACGCAAAACGGCGTGAAAAACAAATGCGTTGCCGTGGGCGGTAAGACCCCGGCCCGCCAACGCGAGACAAAGATACCGTCCGCGGTAACAAAGTCACACACTGTAAAGAATTTTTTCCAACCGATTTTTCACATATTTTTAATTAAATCAACACGCATAAAAAAAATAATAGACACACTCACCAAAAAAGAACTGTTTTAATTTATGTATGGCAACTACAATAAACCGAACAGGCTCACAAAAAACAAGGTCATCCAAGCACGCAACACGTGCGGCAATGGCGGCCTTTGTGTACTTTTTTTACCCGCTATACAGATCAAACCTGAACGCATCGGCGGCAAAAAGGATAAAACACTAAAGCCCCCGCGGTCGTAAAAGTCCGTTTATTCCGTTCGAATAGAGCGTAATAAATCCGTTATAATCAGTAAATATATCCAGATAGTATATGGTATAGTATAGGAGTAGTCCCGTATGAGCCGACAACTAGTGCCAGTATCAAAAATCTCAGTTACTTTTGGCTGCTAATGACATAGCTGCGGTGAAACACGCGTCCGTTTGGTAAGGCGGCCAAAACGGAATTGAGGAAGAAGTAATGGCCGCAGGGTGTTGCCTGGGTCCCATGGTTGATACCATTTTCCTCTTTTTAGGGGTGCTAAAAAAATAGTTTATTTTGGGGCATTCCACTTCTCAGAAGGAAATGCATATATTTCATCCAAGCGGACAAGATAGCTCAATCAGGTACGCGCTCGACTCCATGTATGCTCATCCATTCTTATAGCGTGCCTTCGAGCCCTGTGAGATTCAGCTGTCCCCTTGTAATTTCCCTGGACAATAAATTAACCGCTTGGTTGTTCTCGATTTAACACCCCTGCGATATTTGGGAAGCTGGTCCCGCTGCGATGGTTACTTGATGTATGTTTGCTGATAATGGAAAGCGCTGATCCCGACTGCTGCTCCCTTTAAATGATGCTAAATGGGTTTAATTGTATGGTTGGGCCACAGTGATCAGCGACCATTTGTTGAAAGCACTTAGAGGCCATAGCATAAGGCTCTATATAAATCTCGGCTATATTTATATTAGTAAACATTGGTGTAAAGGAATTCAGCTCATTGTAATGATTTTCATATTTTTTTTATCTTTCGGGATAATCATTGATAGTGTCTTTAAGAAGAAACACATCTATAGTAATATAACGCATTCTTTACACTGTCAGCTGTGCCAGCTTTTTTATTAGCTACGCAGACCAGGCTGGCGATTTTTACCCCATGTTCCCTGACCTTTTGTGCGCGTGGTAGGACAAAAAAATGGGACCAAGGCACTGGTTCTTTTCCCTACAATGGTGCCGGGTCTTGGTGAAAGAGGCAGAATGGACTTTACAAGGGATGTAAGTGGCAGGCAATATGTCCTGAAAATCGATCCAGCTCTTGCCCCAGCGGTCAAATGCTTGCGTGCGACACTAAACTTTCATGCGGGAATCATCCAAACAAAGGATACAGAAGGAGTTAAAGGAGTATATCCCCTGCCAAAAATGTGGGTATGCTTTAATCTGCTGAAATAACATCACTCAAAGTCCATAATGTAAAAAAAAAAAAAAATTTTTTTTACATTTCCCATGTTTAATTGAAAGTTTAGCAAAGAAGCTACCAATAAGGAATAAAGTTGGGAAAAGAAAGAGTACAGAAAAGAGGGGAAGGAGAGGAAGGATTGAGATGCAAAGGGAAGACATAGACAGAATGTTGTGTTTGCTCATATGATTCCCCCAAGTAAGGAGGCTCTCCCCCCATCAGATTTTGAAGGTGTCGGTGAAAATGTGGGTCAGCCAGCTGTTTGCATCGGATTGCCTACCTAATTGCATATCAATCAACATTTCCGCGAAAGATATGTGAACATTTTGAACATCAATCAAAATAATACTTCAAAGGTTAGGTGTAGATTCCATAATTTGTTGATTACTTTTAGAATAATCAAAGAGTTTGACATTTTTCTTGATATTTGAAGGTTTACAAGGTATCAAACCGAGCAAAGAAAGTGTCATGATGTACTTGTGTAGACTCATCTCAAAGTCTCTTTGCCATATTCCACAACAGTGAATCAGTGGACAGAGTGAAAAATAGGTACCTATCTTTAAGTTAGCATAACTTCTCAATGCAAGTTCAAAATTCAAAATTTCTCTAGTAGGTGAAATAATGTTGTTTTACATGTGATAGTCATTATCTTCGGTAGATTTTTCACTGCTGTAGAAAAATTTAAACAAAACGAGTGTAAATCTTTTTGACTCACCCTGTATAAGAAGTAAGGTAATTTTAAGGAGTCTATCAGAGGAAAAAATCCTTACTTCCTCATTTTTACTTTCTATCTCAAAATCATGCCTGTCTTTAGCTTCTTCCAGCTGCTCTATGTACATGGTCAGTTCTTCTTTGCAAACCATTAGGGCAGCTTCCAGATGAGCCACTCGACTTGTGCCATCCTCTGCTTTCTGCTGGAGATTACGCAAGTGATGGGCGTGGTTGGATACGTTGGAATCCATTTCCTAGGTAAAAATTATATGTGCAATTTAAATTTTAAAAAGGCACATCCTGATTGTGCTTCATATCGAAAATCGAAAAAAAAAAAAAAAAATAATCAAAAATCAGTTTTTGCATGTTTGTAACGAGTATGGGTATTCCTAACATACCCTACAAGTGGTAAGACCAAAAGCATCAATCATAAGGCAAAAATCGCGATATTTAGTCATATTACTGTCGTATGGAACTATCACATACACGCTACTTGAATGGTGATTATACCTTTGATCATGCTCTTTCTGGCTGTTATGACAATTTCTCAGTTGAAAGAATAACTTTACATGATTCTAAAACAGACCTATCCTAGAGAATAAAAGATAGATTTGTTGTTGCCTATCTAATATCGTGTCATATTGGATGGGCAGTCCAATATTTTGAGTAGTGGATGCCGGCGCAGCCGGTATCCACCTTACGATAAATATTGGACCTGCCATCCAATTATGCACGGATTTCGATATGCAAAAACAAATCCTATCTTGTAGTCTCATTCTATTTATTTTGGTTGTTTTAATCACCGAAACTATTTTATTCAATAATATAGTTAAAAGGGCAAAAATATTCCCCCGCTTGTAAAAATATGAAACCAACCCGTTGCGGCGTGCACTGCGTAACTTTATACACGCGTGCGTAACTAAACACTTGCGCGACGACGCACTATCTAATATCGGCTCATATAAGATAGGCAACAACCAATGATATTGCGGGTTTGCTTTCTAAACACCGCCCACTGAATAAGAATTCATTTTAAAGCTATCCTGCGAATTTCAAAGATTTTGACTCTTTTGGATAGATAACTGATAGGTCTTTAAGTATTGTGTAACTAACACATCTTCAGTGCAACTCTGCTGATAAGTAGAGTCAATTTTTCAAATTTGTTAAAAATAAAAAATAAAAAAAGTTAGAGACATTCCTTTTCATTTTGGGCAATTTATTTAAGACTACCAAATTTGCACAAGCTAAGCATCAGAACATGACATTTTCTCGTCCATGTGTCTTGGCTTTTCATCCGAAGGAATCGCAAAATACTTAGACCCCCTACTTCTGAACAATAAACCTCTTAATGTTTCTATCAAAAATAAATAAATTTAATCAGACTGCACACTAGTACTGTGCAAATAATGCAAGTCAACCCTCTACTGCCTTTCTTACAGTATCGCTGATTGGCTTATTACATGATATAGCATGATGTACCCTCTGGGCAACCAATGAAATTAGACCTTATATATATTGGAATACACCTTGAAGATTTTCTTACCATGTCTCTGATAGGCTAATTATATTACTGTAAAAGTGGAAATTTTCGCGCTACATTAATTTTCGCGCTTTTCGCACACTTCTGAGCTAGCGCGAAATTAAAAACCCGCGAAAATGTTTATTTTGTGTGTAGGTCTATGTAGGATAGCTGAAAAGAGCGAATTTAAAAACAAGCAAAAAAGTTAGAAATGGCTAAAACGCGAAAAATTACACGTGCGAAAATTATCACTTTTACAGTATTGTAATTCATGAATATTCAAATGGGCCGGCATTTCCAGGGGCCTAATGAATAATGAGAGTGTGTCATCTGGAATAAGACTAATCCTAAAAAGAAAAGCTAAAAATTGTATTTTCACACATGGTGCAGGTTTTGGGAATTATTCAGTTTTATTTAAAATTACGATATTGGCCTAGATTATGCATTTACACCCTCCTTTAAGGTGGTATTATGTAATTTTTCAACTGGCGGAGAATAATCTTTTTTAGCTTTTTCTTTTCAAGATTCATCTTGTTACGTGTTATCTCATTCCTTCTAAATTAATTGTTTATCAATTCTCATTAGCCTTACAAGCGTTCGAAAAAGCCTCACCTTAAATGAGACTACCAAAAGTGTCCTTTTTTGACACTACAAGAGAGTGAACACTGAACTTCTTGGGGACATCACAAGTGAATAGGACAAATTTTATACTCTTCCTGGGACTTTTAGAGATGCAGAGCCAAATTTTTGACTGATGCAGTACCTTTGGGGATAAAAGTGCAAATTTTGCCATTTTGGAGAGATATTGTGAATGAAGGGGGCCTTCAAAAGTGGGGGATGTCATTCAGCAAAAAAAAAATCTTGCTTCAGATTCTCACCTGTTGTTTTTTCTTGCAATGCCTTCTCCAGGTCATTGACCTGTTGCAATCTTACATCCAAATCCTCTCTCAATCTTCTCTTGTTCTCTTCCGATTGTCTCAGCTCTGTCATCCTCTCGTCATTTTCCTCCTGGAGGAGTTCTATCTGATGTTGCAATTCTTGGCACTGCTTTGTGTGGACATTTTTGACTTGGGTTAGATTGTCCTTGACCTGTTCAAAGCTCTTGGTTTTGTCCTTTAATTCACACCTGTATAAAATAACAAACTGTGTAATGCAGCCAGTTGTGTTTTGTCATGTTTTCTTTCACGTCTGGTTTTTGTTTTTATTTTGTTATCTTTTCAATTCAACTGTGGCTGTCAAACTGGGTTTAAAGACACTATCATCGATCCATCCTAAAAGTCAAAATAGTTGAATTTGCATTAATTTCTTTAAAAAATGAAGGATAAGTCTGTAGAATTATTATTTTTTTCAGCTGAAAAACCGGTAAGAAAAAGGCTGTATTGTAAAATACTAAACTCCATTCAATTATGTGTTTAGGGAGTGTCCGTATGTACATAATAATAAAAAATCAAATTTTGTCCTATTTAGAAGACTGTGCTTTGGTCTTGATGTAGGGTATTTTAGGACAGTACTAATCCGTGTTCCAGCCATGCAACAAAATTATTTTGATGATTTTTTTGATTTAGCAAATCACTGATAATGCCTTTATGTAATGTTGGTAAATGTTCTTTCTGATGTTATTTGTTTAGTTTTGCTATTCTGGTGTTTTTTTGCTTAACCTGGTAAGACTAGCGTGTTCCATAACTCTGGGTTTAGTGATAACATTTGTTAGGTGTTCTGTCTGATGTGTCCTTGTTCTCTTTTCAATTCTGTTGTGTTTTCAAACCAGTGGTTTTAGATTTCTGTGGCCCAGTTTAAACTGGTTAACGGGTGGGCACCAAGAGATTTCTGGGCCTCCCAAATGGGTCATATGTATGATTTCGTATAGATAAGACCCCCAATAGATTTATTATCTTGTCCCTTTGGTTACAGAAATGCCTTGCCCTTGTGAAAACAAAAGGTGATTTTCATTTGCCTTAATTTCACTATCAAAACAAGGCTGAATTTTGTATTTTTGCTTCTATACGAATTAGAAAATTTTCACAATTTTTGTACCGAAGAAATCCTTTTCAGCTTAAAATCTTTCACATGGACATTTTTGATAAAACAGCTTTACGTTGGTGCAAAAATCAGAATTTTCATACATTTTATAGGGACAACTGTTATGTGAAATCTCTTTGTCCCTTTAAGTACTGGTTTTGTTAAATGGTTCGTCCTGATGTTCTTTTTTATGTTTTGCTATTCTGGATTGTAAAACCAAAGCAAAGTTAGACATCTGCACCTTACATGTTAAACTGGTCTAAGTGACATTTGTCCAGTGTTCTGCTTGATGTTTCCGGTTCTTTAATTTGCAATTCTGTTGTCTTTTTAACCCTCTGTTAAACTATCTGTGGCCCAGTCTAAACTGGGTTACACAATGAGTAAGAAATGGGGATCATAAATCTTGTTAAATGTTCTTCTACTGAAGTTCTTTTCATGTTTGTTATTCTGGTTTTCAAAGCCTAGGAGACTATAGCTGTACGTGTTAACTGGGTTTTAAAAGTGGCATTTGTCAAGGTAGTCTGTCTGATGTTTCCTGTTTCTGTTAGGCCAAAAAAAAATATGGTTTGTCTCAAAGCTGACGCGCGCGTTGGTAAATTTCGTTGTAATGCAACAAAGTTCGCGGAACTTTTTTTTATCTTTTTTTTCAAAAAAATTGTTGATCTCCGATTTTTGGTTGAAAACTAAAACACCCGATTCAAGCGATCTGCAGCTCTCAGAACCTATTCATGCCTGCCAACTAGTAACATTTCGCCATATTTTTGTCAGTTTTCCGAGTCCCTAGTGCTTAAAAGTCGGTGTACGATCTTCTGAATACTCATCGACTTTGAAAAAAAAAAAAATAATAATTTGCCCAGATGCTCTTAGATCTTTGACCAATAAAGTTCTGAAATTGTGTCCATAATAACCCCATCTGTTGAATGATATTTTTTCTTGAAATTGGCCAGAAATATCACCACTTGGAACCATTTCAGTGATTTAAAACGACTTTTATTCCCGCAATTTTCACTGTTCCAGCATTTGTTTTTTATGCCTGTTTCCATTGATAGCCAATTAATGTTGGCATCAAGCACCAGTTTAATATTGTGTAAGAGACTGTTTTGTGATCGTGACCGCGCATATTTTTCAACACACCGCAGGGTTGAAAGTTAATCTACGGGTTAATGTCAATAGTTTTAGTCTTTATTTTCTTATTTTTCTATCACTTTTTCATATTTAACTCTTTCTGAATTCAAATTTAGGACATTTCAAGTTTATAATCATCATTTTATTTTGTGTTGGATTTTAATATACTGTAGTTTGGATTGAAACATTACTAATGACGCAGTTACTGAAGAGTTAGTCTCTTGACGTCATCAAAAATTTTGAGCTCAGAAGAAAATACAAACTTCTGATTTTACTCTCAAATAATTTTTTTTTCTCCACTTAAGTAAATACGAAAAGATTATCTAGAATCGATCCATACCTCTGATAAGCTCCTAGGTTGACCACCTAACTGCCTGAAATGGAGCTTTGTCGAGGTTTGGGTCCACAGTCCACTTAGCTTCCAGTGCCTTCCATGCAGGCGACTCTCCACTTACGTAAAATACTGAAGAATAATACTATTGATATAATAGATCCTTGCCTCTGATCATCTCTAGTGCACCACCTACTGCCGGAGCTTGTTTGTGGTTTGTTCGTCCATTATCGTATCATGTGTTTTTGAACAGAACAACTTTGATATTTTAGCGTGATCGAATGGGGTTTGGAATAAAAAAAAATAAAATAAAAAATGCGCGTCTGCATTAGTTCTCAAAACACTCATCAGCTTTAAGACAACGTATATTTTTTTTGGCCTTATGTCTGTGCCTGTTCAACTGCAATTAAAAGAATGATTAGGAAATGGGTTAAGGTGGTCCCATTGCTGGCTCAAGAATGATTAAATAGTAATGTGAGGTCGGAACTTTATCTTCATTCAATCTGACCGCACACTGCATTATTAATGTATCAACTTAATCGAAAACAAAAGGTATTTTTACTACTAGCACGAATTGGTCAAAGGATTATAAGCCTAAAATGTAAGAATTCAACTCACCTCTAGCTTATTGATTCTGGCACCTTATTTGTTAATTTCTTCCTTCATATGGCTAGGTTTGATATCAATATCGACTCCGCTGATGATTCTCATCCAACAGTTCTTCTAACGTAGAAACTTGGTTGATTCGGTGTAAGCGGGCAAGAGTTAGATTCCATGTGCTGTGGCTAAAGCATTGATTTTCATTTATTAGGAATCAAATAATTTTTCAGTTTTCTAGGCAAATGTAAACTCAAATGAGAGTAAACAACTTTCTACCATTTGAATTACCTACCATTTGAATACATAAGAAATCATGAAAAACACTTAAAAAAAAAAAAAAAAAAATATAAACATTAAAATACATTGTAAAAATTGGTGGGCATGCAGTTTTCAATTAGAGAATAGAAACAAATCCAAAAAATACAGTAATACATTTAAGGTGGAATTTGAAAATAAAAAAAACAAAAAAAAATTGAAAAGATAGATAGAATGGATTAGTATTGAAAAATATAGGGTGGGTAGGCATGAGCGTTCCAGACCAATTTTTTTAAAAAAATTGGCTTTTTGTTTGTCAGGCAAAATACACTTATACCCACGAGTGCAGGGAGCCAGAAAACTTTAGAAATTGTGTCATCAAATGGACATTTGCCCGGACAACAATATTTTATTACAGTCGGATCAAAAAAAATATCGGTAGATGGAGGTGGGGGGGAAGTAATAATCTTCTGGCAAAATCAGTAACAAACTATGTCACTTTATTCAATCCATTTACATTAAAAGGCAATATCATGTGATTTGTAAATCAGAAATAAAAAAAAAATCATTGAAAACCCATTTTTGCACTGTTTGTTACACGGCTTATCCTAAAACACACCATGAGAATGATAGACAAGAAACAACCTCACTAATAAGGACAAAATCAGAAATTTTAGTCATACGATCCGTATGGACACTTAGTGCATCACGTAATTGAATGAAATTTCCTATATTGGAACAACGGCCGTTTTTATTCCCTTTCTCTGTCAGACTCAGTTGGAAACAAAAGTAACTTATGTGAATTTTAGACTTACTCTTCACCTTGAAGCTTATCCCTGCAAAAATTAATAGATTTTGACTCTTCTTTCGGTAAATCAATGATAGTGTCTTTAAAAACCAATTTGCTGACCAAGTCAACATTGGCAAACCCAGAATCTGTAAAGGGGAGAGGAGAGAGAAGAAAGAGAGGAAAGAGAGACAAATCAAGTACAGAAAAAGTGAAAGAGAGAGAGCGGAGTGTAGTGTGTTGTGAATGTGGTTGTGTGTTGTGTGTGTGTGTGGTGTTGTGTGTGGTGGGTGTGGGTGTGTGTGTGGGGTGTTAGTGAGAAAATGAGTAAGTCTTGGATGGTGCTCCATTGGGCTCACACAGCCTACCTGTGTTTCTAGATCATCTATTGCCCTGGTTTTTTCTCCAATCTCCATCTGCAAATCCTTGATGTGAGCGCAATATTTCTACCTGTGTTGTAGCTTGCAATGTGAGACTCCTCATCTGACATTTGCTGTCATCTCCAGCAGTGATAGGTTTGTTGTGACGATCCTCTTCACGGACGGGACTGATGATGCCATCCAATCTTGTGCTTTTCATAACCTGTGGCATATACGAAAGGACATCGCCGGAGAATGAATGAAGGGATGCCCGCTATAGTTTCATGAGAACGAATGAACTTGAAATGTTGCCTGAGAAAGCGACATGTCTCAAAGTTTAATTTGCTGGTTTCAAAAATCCCACATTAAGAAAATCCCCAAAAGTCAGTTTTAGTAAAGTTCAATATACAGGCTTCAATAGGTAATTAAATTTCCATATTTGAACCTTTCAACCAAAGAACCACAATGCCGCAGTGCAAGGAGGTGCGCTATATTAATTTAGCAATTTCATATATGTGAGTGACGTTCTGGTCTGGGGTGGAAAGACCTCATTTTTGCATTTTTGTTTTCTGGGGGGCCGGAAACCTAAATGGAATTGCCAAAAACAACAACGAACTTTTTAATACAAACCATACATATCACTATATGGTAAGGAGCTAATCTACCAAGGGATCTGTTCAGTAGCCTTGGATGAGCACATGTTAAAACAGCTGACCATGCACGTCTGGATTCATAATCAACTTCTAAAACAGGGGATGTATTGGCTCAATACAATGGTGAATGAAAGCCGAGTGAACTGCGCCATGGGAATGATGCTCATAGTGTAGGTAAAACTTGCCTCATGATATAAAATAGAGCGGTTATGGCCATTGTGTTGTATTCCAGAGTCTGTTTGGTGTGAGACGGTTATATAATCAAAATTTAGCCAGCATAAGGGGGCTAATAGGTATTGGGATTGTAAAAGGGGCTGCTCATGTAGCCTCTCTGTAGCTTATGAAGGATAAAAGGTACATCGATTATAGGCGTTACTTACAAGCTCATAAACAAAGGGCAGATATGAAACATATTCCTGTTCCTTCATATAAGTAATAAATGGTCATAGAAAGGGAGGCATTGCTCTAAGCTTGCTTTTCAAGAGAGCATACCCTGAGTTTCTCAAGACTTTTATCATTTTTCTTGATCCAAGTGTATTGTGGGGATTTAAAAAACAAATTGCGTACATGATAAAGTAGTTGTCAAACATCAACGCAAAATGGATGGTGAAATATAAAGATATATGATTATAGAGGCCTCCTTCTCTCCTTATCCGGCGATGTCCTACCTGTTTTTAGAGAATGGATCCAACAAACTGAAGTGCCTAACCACCCTCCCAAAAATTTCACTGTTGATTCAAAATTGGTGGTGAACCCAGAGGGTGTATGAGTCCCTCCCACATGGACTATTTTTATGAAATTCACCTCAAATAAGGTCATGGATCCCACAAACTCCTATTCTATAAAAACATAAAACCCTGACTTTTACACTTCATTTAGCCCACAAAGCATCGTACAGGGTGAGTAAAAAATAAACTTGACCCTGATTGTGTCCGCCATTTTGAAATGAAGCTAACATATATCTAACATAGTGGTTCTAAGAAAAAGCCTATTCATTATCTTTAATTGACTGCAAAGATAATTCCAACAGTTAGTATAGGCCAAGCTAATTCTTTGATTACACCTATCAACTGGATTCCCATTTGAATGCCCGACAGGCTAACTATGCAAATGACTCCCCAAATAATGATAAGGGTAAGCATATGTTTACGTCAAATAAAGTGGTATAAAAAGGTGTGAAAGACATATTTGGTAAGTTTATTTGAAACATTTTTTCAAGATATGGAATAGTTTGGTCTACAAATATAGCCACAATACTTAAACCTCAAAGGTTGTAAACGAAGTCTGTTCCGTCATATGGTATGATTCATCAACACTCCTCCACCCCTGAAATGATAACATGTATCTAGTTACTTTATTTTTCAAATTATTGTTAGGAGTGATGAGGATGTAGAAACGTTAAGAGGTCATCGATGGAAGTTGACTGAATTTTGTGGGGTTAAAATATCATATTTATTTGTGTTCAGATTAATAGCCAGATTTTATTTATGGACAATGATTGCCTTACTGAACGACCGTTCATTTTAATGTGAGTCCGTTTGGACAGAGAACAAAACCGACTACTTGATTCAGACGCCTGTAGCTCGGTCATACATAACCAAGTGAACAGTCTTTGCAGTATATAAAGATAGTGAACTCAGATTTCAGATGTGTTTTTGATACCACATTGTTGGAACACATGCTACTTAAATATTCCAAATGGCGGAACCATCAGGGTCAAATTTTTTTTTTACTACCCGTATATACCATTTTTAGCATACTTATGAATGGTTTGTGGTTCTTAACTTTTTGAACATTTTATCCCTAAGTGCTGAATTGTGTTTAGGACAATACAAATACATTGTAATGCATTTTGGAAATTTGTTAAACAATTGGTTGATACCCAGAGGGTATTTTGAATCATCCCATAATGCATTGCAAGGGGCCTAGACTGTACTGTTACTAAACGCATGTCAGTACTAAGGATAAAAAGTGTTCCAAATCGTTGAAAGAACCACAGGACATTTCATAATCACGCTAAAAATTCCTAAAAAGTACTGACGCTCTGTGGGCTAAATGAGCTAAAATTAAGGGTTTTTATTGTTGAGAAGTATAGGATTTTTGTGAGATCACATGACCCTATTGAGGTGAAAGTCCCAAAATTTGGTGCATTGTGGGATTGACTCAAATACACCACTCTTGGTTGATACTACACAGTCACAGATATGAAGCCACACGATATCTAGTTTGTATAAAAGATAGTTTAAAGATACCCCCATGTTACTCGATGCAAATTTAATTTAATTATGCAACATTTTTTAATTACCCCAAATACTCCTAATAACCCAAAGCTTGTTAAAGATTTCTGATCTGCACCGTTTGACTGAAACTTTCTTTTAAGACAAAATTTCTTTTAAGACAACTTTCTTTTAAGGACAAACTTTTCTTGTTAAAACACACACCCACTATATAACCAAGCTTGTTAAAGCTTGTGATCTGACATTAGTTTTGATGAGCTTTCTTAAAGGTGGTGTTCCGCTCTGGTCTTTGGTACCCCCTTGATTTACCCGGAAGTAGATCGACTTTGACATCAGACGAAATGGCCGATATTTTTATCATTCGCCTGAAAATTTCAGCTTTCAAATCCATTCGTTCTCAGGATCACCTGACCATTAAACTGCCGTTTTACGGTAAACCATCAAATATTAGCACTTATACATTATTTTACATCAAAACGCAATTTAGTTTTCCCACGGTACCTGGTGGCTGGTGTCAGGCTCTCATCCAAGAAGATGACACATGATACACAAAAATCGCAACAAGCACATTTTAACAAATATGGCCCATTTCTAAATGCTGTATCTTTGGCTCGCTGCTAACAATTTTTTTCTATTCCTTTTTGTACAATAGCAGTGAGTTCTGATCTGAGTCCAGTCAATACACCACCCTAATCCTACCCAGCTGTATATCTCTGTCTAGTCGCTTCCATATGTGAAACCTCGCTCTTCAGAGCAAGTTCATTCGTGCAAGCAATAAAGAAATGGTGTAGACATAAAAAATGACCTTGGACTTGCATTGATGATTACATGTATGCTTATACAAAATATTGGAGTTTGAAAACGGGGATCTCAACACCAAGGAGAATATCCAAAAGAGTGGCTACAACTTCAATACGCTTGGTACCTCTTCAAGGATCTTTGAGCAAAAAGGTAAACATATTTAGGGCTATTAGCGAGCATAGCTACCAGGTCAGATCGGCTATCGTGGCCCTGCATCAGCACTTAGGGTTTAACCACCGGTAAATTCGAGTCCATTCGTTCCTGTACAAAATGGGCAAGATGAAAACGTCATTTTCTCCTCCAATGGGAACATCTGAGACCTTAAAGCTAACATTCTGCTGAAGATCAAAATATCTCATACCCACAATCAATCATGAAATTAGGGTATGAGATTATCCCCAAAAGTTTGAGCTACTGGAACTGTGAAGACTAGAGCCACGTGGACCCTGGAGGTCAGAGCACTTTTTCATTCAGGTTGTTCCCTGGTAGAATATGTTAAAAATGGTTTGTCGGATCAAAATAACTTATGAATGTACAACCTTTTTTTGATATCCTACAGATTTATACTTAACATTGATAGCAACCATGTTGCAACCTAGATCTCGCATTTCTCTTGTTTTGTAGGGTATACTTAGGCGAAAAAAACACCTCATCTGCAGTGGGTGCTGGACTTACCTCTGTTTCTCCTATTATCACTGGTGTGAATCCCTTTAGAAATAGTTTGCATCCTTTGGTTATATACCACTCATAACAAAAAAATGTTGGAATTGCCTTAGTTCTGCAATAATTGCTCTGCTACTCGTGCTTCCAGTCCATAATTCGGGAATCACTGGGTGGCTTGCAGGTCTTCAGTCAACTCCCGTGGTGTGGTTTACAGAACCAATGCTTCTTGCTGAGCTTGGGGTACCATGTGCGGACTGCTGTGTGTAATGGGGGGCCACACCATCTCGACGAGGTTGTGTGCTTGCACTTTTGACATGGCGTCGCGGTATAGGAATTCTGTAGAAATTATATGAAAGAAATCATTACAACGTTTGGGCTAGGGTTTGGGTTAGGGTTAGCATTTTAGCTAAAGTGAAATTTCTTGACTGTGGATTACCACTTCCTGATCTATGTAGTTGGCATTTTTTTGTTTCAGGCTATGTACAGCTGAGGCGAGTTATTCCTGTATCAAGCCAGGTAGATGAAACAATTGGGGGGACTCTAAATGGTACTATATACAACAATTTTTCAGAGATTATTTTCCTAGTTAATTTATAAACTTACAAACAGACAAAATATGCGACTGGAATACCACTAAAATATCCACAGTACCATCTATCTAGAGGGTTGTATTAAGTCATCCAACAATGTACCAGTTTGGTAAAATTGTAATCAATAAGGTCATTGGCCCCACAAAAATCATATTCTTTTAGGACATAAAACCCTCACTTTCACCCTCCTTTTAGCCCATAGCAATAATACTTAGTAATTTTTAGCACTGTTCCAGAAATGTTCTTGTGGTTCTTAAACTTATTTTTTTTTAGTCAAGGCTAATATAGGCATTAAACAGCAGTTATCTAATTAGTAACGCTACGGGGGAAATTGGCCCCAAGATAGCGATTAACCTTCCCTTTTGAAACTCTGCAAGTCCTGGTTTGATGCTTACATGAGCAGGAAGGGCTTTCCCATAAGCCTGCAGAGAATGGGAGAAATGATCTGTTGTGGGAGGCCAAGTTGGACATTGGGACTTCACAGCAAGGTCTCATAAGGCGGGACAACTGACCGCAGCTCAGGTAGCAGTGGCTGAGGAGATCTGGTGCTGTCCATAAACATGCGGTGGAAAAGAGTGACCATTCCAACTACCCTGCGATGACCAAGTGGTTGGATGTGATGAATGGCTACTATGACACTTTTTATCCTAAGTACTGACATGTGTTTTGTACAGTATAATATAGGCACATTGCAATGCATTAAGAGGAATTGGTTCCAAAAACCCTCTGCATCAGACCAAGTCTACACAAATTTTACAAGTTTGTTTCCAAGAGATGTCCAAAAACCAAATGTGGTTTTCAAATCTAAAAAATATCCTCACAGTACCCCAGTACGAAATGTGACCACCAACGTTTGGTAAAATAACCTGTTTCATACGTTGCCATGAATAATCTCAAGAACCTGTAGCTCAAGCTAATGAATACCTCCCATTGGTCCTGTTCAAATGTTCTAAAAATTCTTAGCCAAAAGTTAGCATTAAGTTCAAGGACTAACTCAAGGACAAGCAATGATACCATTACCGGAAGTCATGTATTGACCATACAAGACAAAGTTAATACTTAGTGACGTGTAGGGGGCACAGAAGGTCAACGTCAATTGCATTCAATGGGCTTGACATTGTTTCCCCCCTACTTTCTAAGCAAGCCATTTGAGACACTTCAAAACTATCTTATTTTTGTTTTGTACTATGAGCTCCACAATAATTTGCACCATTTTTATCCACAATCGGAGCAAACTTAAAAATTTGACCCCTGTACAATGGAAAAAGTGACCCTTTTTATTGCAAATAACATGGTATTTACTGTCAGCACAATTGGATCAATTTCAAATTTGACCCTGTAAAACTGGTCTTGGCCCCGTTCCTTAAGGCACCATTTGATGAACTTAAGAATTAGGTTTCAGGGATCACTCTATCAACATATTTAAGCACTCAAAACCTGTACTTGAGAGTTTACAAAATGTTGCTAGCTCTGGGCTAATATGCTAATGGATGGCGATTCTATTGCAAAAATATTAGGCGTTAAACAAACTTATATGTCAAAGACTTGATCGGCACCCACCCGTGGTTTAAATGCAATTCAGAAGGTTACTCTACTACTTGTAGAGAATACTCGTGCAGAGTTCCAATGATATTTGGGACCATGCTCTACTGCTTATTGATAATTTTCATTCAGGAATAAATAGACAGCACGTGCATGACAAATGGGAATAGAATGGCAAGGTTCATGACATATGAACACATGCACCGCAAACAAACTGGATTTCTTTCTGCTACACTGAGTTCCCTCTGGAATGGTTTCACCTCAACTCAAGTTTGCTGTTAAACATCATTTCTCATTTTTTCTACCAAGGAAAAGATGGTAAAGGACCAGATGAAGGAGATGGGGGTGGGGGGTGTTACTGCCAAATTTTACTGCAACAGCTCTATTAATGTGCTTGACCTGGAGTACATCTTCATGTTGTGCAAATTCCCAGGTGAAATATTCCCACTCTTGACAGCGTATCACTATGGGTTATCGCAGTTGTGATTCATGTAAGAACAAATTACAAACTGCGAATCATCCCCAGCTGCTTTTGAATTTACAGTTGAACTTATGTTTTTCCTTATGATATCACATTTAAATTAGTCTCAAAGACGGCAATTTAATTTGCCAAGTTTAATAAAATTTCTATGAGCTGCAAAAAATCTTGAGTTTTCTGGAATTGGATTTTTAAAATTGTATAAATTGCTAGGCTAACTGGTTTTTAATCTTTAATTATTTTCTATTGTGCAATAATAGATGGTGTTTTGCAAATTGGATAACTTTAAATTAGTTGCAATATTTCTAAGTAATGTATATTTATAATCATAGTACTTGCAACTAGCTTGATGTATATTGTATTTTTATATATATATGATACTTCTTGTATGTTTTAATAATTAGGTAATCAATTCTTTTCGTAATTCTGTATAAGGCATTTATTTGTATTTGGTGTTTTTATCGGATTGGCCATGGGCCCATGGAAGAACAGAGGATTATTTGTATTATCCAATGAAGTTGTAACCCGCGTAAAGACGAAATAAAAACAAACAAAAACAGTAAACCGGAATATTTGCCGGGATTAAAATTCAGTTATAAATAGGAGGGTAGTTACCTTCAAGTCATTGGTTGGGCCATAAGGAAACTAGTCCTGGTGATCTGATGAATTCAGCCGTCTTATAGAATAAAGTGCAGCATCACAGGCATTTTATTCCCTACAGACTTGCTAAATGCCAATTAAATTACAAAATGGGATAACTGATCTTTAAATTTCTACCAATAACAGATCTGCGAGCTGCACCACCTAACACTTTCCTGCCAGCTTTTCAGCCAACTCTCCAGCCGTCTCAACTCGCTCTGATTCGCCTCCATATCCCTTGGCATTCTCGCAGCTTTCATTTTGTATCTACAGTAGACTGCCTCAGCTCACGATTCTCCATGGTCTTGTATCCAACTCAACCCCGCAGGGCTCTCAAGCTGCTGCTCCTGATTGGATAGCACCTCATGTAGTTCCTCACTCTTCCTTGACTTGGATTGCAGTTCCATCTCACATGGCCAGATGGTGCTGGTACTCGGCAGTGATGATTGGTTCTTGTTCTCCTTTGTTTTGACGAGGAGTTCCTCATCAAGCTGGCTTGAGGTTTGTGGCGGTGCTTAAGGTGACTGAAGGGGGTTGTTGTGGCTGTAGAGTGGAATTTGGTGTAGTACAACTTCTTCAAGTATTCTGTGAAATGTAAAATAGACATATTCCATTTGAATCTACACTAGCCAGTAGAAGAATCAGGGTGTAGCCGGATCCGGCTTACCGCATATTATAGCCCTGGTTGGCAGTCCAGAGGCGAAGCCCTTGGAGAATATGTATTTTTCCGCACCACCGGGGTGCGATATGGGGACGATACAAATAATTACGGCAGGAAGGGAGTCACTTAAGCATATTAGAACATTTTTTGAAGAGCGCCCCAATTTTTCAAAAAAAAATCGGATTTTTACACGGTGCATTGGTAACGGGCTAGTAAACTATACCTTTGAATGGTAAGCTCTACAATGTCTATGTGTCGAAAACGAAGGAATTTTGTAACTAGAATAATAATATCGGGATCCCAATAATTATTCAACCAACGATGGAAAACGGCATCCAATATGATAGCTGGGAAATAGAGCCATGTACGTATCTACGCTAATTATAGTGTTTTATTGGTTCAGGAAAGTCAAGTTAGAGTCAAATCTGAGGTGGCACTATTTCATTCATGGACAGACATAAACTTAGCATTCAGCTCTGCCTTTAAGTACAATCTTGGATCCAAATGCTAATCACAAAAATCGCTCATTTTTGATAAATACACATTTTGAGGCATTCCTCATTCGCAGGTGTAGTTTTCTGACAATACCAAACAGAGATGCAAAAATATCAAATTTGAAAATTGAGGGCGCTCTTCAACCAATGTATGCTCATATTGCTTTAAGGCTCCCAGACTGGAGTCAGGAGTCCTAGCCCGTTTGGGGTCCAGGGTCATAGCCCTGGTTGGGGTCCAGGGGGCGAAGCCCACGAGAACTATGCGTTTTTCGCAATTTGAGAATACTCAAATGCCCGTCCTTTTGAGACCCCGGGGTGCATGTGCCTCCTCCGCACTCCCCAAGCCTACACGCCATTACTTTACCTAAATCTTAACAGACGGGGTGTAGGTTTTTAAAATAAAGTTCTCCAATGGGTATTCGGATTGAATCTATCACGGTATCTCGATTGTGTATTTTCCATAATAAAGTTATTTTTGTTACCCGTTGCGTGTTTTTTTTTCATCCAGTAAGGATTCCCAGTAGGACGTCATAACGATGACGTACGTAAACCTCCAGCGGTATTACCCCCACACCACGACGCATCACAAAATACGACGATGAAAATGAATTAACTCATTTAAAATAACAAAAAAACTAAAGGATTTCTTGCAATGAATAGGGCCACAGGTGTTGATTTCTAGAAAATGTTTACGGAATAAAACAAATCCCCCAAATAAGAGTGTAATAGAGACTGAAAATGTCGAGTCCAGCGGTAGATTCATCCCATTCAGCGCGTCATTTACGGCGAAAAAAATCGTAGCCCAAAATTCATCAAAAAATACACGTATGCTTGCGTGCAAACCCCGCACAAAATAATGTAAAATGAAGTACATATTTGAAGAACGAATATATCTCCTTCTAAAAATAATAATGGTCCCTTATCGCCATTGGTAATTTTCATAAATTCCACGATTCCTTTTTCACTGTTTGCGGTGAAGCAGAACGGTAATTGACCGTATCCCAGAGCCGGGCCGTGGCTGTGAACTCGGAACGGGCAGTCACTGTGGGACAATGGCTTGCTCGACTCGCGGTGTT
>JAMKCH010027788.1:0-20204 GCA_023653785.1 Ophioderma brevispina
TCAAATCAATATTTTTATTTGATAAACTAATACAGTTTTACAGTAAATTATGATTTGCAACTGTTTGGACTCGCTATTTGACATGATTTGAGGCATTTCTTGGGAAAAAACAAACCAAAATGTGTTTTGCTACCTATTGGAAACTTTTTTTGCCTTATTATCTTTCTTTCTTTCTGGTATCTCAAATTCAACCAAGCTGAAGTTCTGAGCTTGTGTAGAGAGTATCCTGTTATTTGGATCTGAGACCTGGACGATGAAGAAAGTGCTAGGATAGACTGCATGGCACATACACCAGGCTTTTTATGATAGTACAAAACATATCCTGGTGTGAGCACATGGCCAAAGCACAGATATATGGAGATATCCCTCCAATTTCATCTTCTGCTGCCCAACACAGATCACTGTCATTGTGCGATTGATCAAGTAGTCTCAGACATCACATGTTGGAGGTCACCATGTCCAAACAGTGGTCGTCGCCCTTTAACTACATTGATGCGATTGCTCAAGATATCCCGCAGGATCCATCTGACATCCCTAACTTAATGACAGACAGGGATATTTGGTGCTACAGGGTGAACAGCATCTCAGCTGTGGCCGCTAGATCTATCTTTCTAATTGTTAAGAAAGAAAATCAATCAACCTTAATTTCATTATTACTTACTTGTCTGGAGAATTTGCACTCATTCAGCAAGTGCTCATCCAGCTGTTGCTGTAATATTATTGCTTTACATCCTTTGCGGTGGAAGGTACATTCAATGTATTTATTTCTAAATTCCAACTCATTGAGTTCCCTCAAGGTGCGTTCTTCACGATGGCCTCCTTCCACATTGGTGCAGAATATGACAGCTTCTCCCAACGCTTTGTTTGCTGGACCATCCTTGACGATTTCCTTTGCATTAAATTGCTCATCACACTTTGGGCAATTGAGGCTTCTTTGTTCCCTAGAGAAAGCACACATACACAATTGACCTTACATTATACCAAACATAAGCCAAATGTTACACAAACAGCAGCAGCAGCAGCAGTTGTTGTTGTTGTTGTTTAGCCGCCAACAACCCAGCCCTGGGATGGGTAGTACTGGTTACCAGGATAAAGTCTAAGCCACAGTTCCTTTAATGGGTAGTCCGCTCATCATACCACTTCCGGGGCCGGGGCTATGCAAATTTTGCACAGATCGCACACGATTGAGCCATTCAGCATCAGCGATTGTTATCAAGGTGCACTTGCGCACAATCACCAGCCAGTGCATAGTACGCTAGTAGAAGGCCCTAAGAAAACCTGACCTGACAAACAGTGAGAAAGTATTAGTGATGACTTGATCAACCTTGGATCAGCAATTTAAGGTATGGGCCAATACCAATCTGATCCCGATATTTCATGAAGACCACTTTTAGATAACTTTCATGCCCAAATTTTTAATTCTGACACAGATGATTTCAATACATTACACTATCATACATGGTCATGCTCGTTTATAAAGAACCATTTAAAATCCCACAAAAACACTTAGTCATTTATAGTATTGCAACATATATTCCTAAGTCAAAACAATTCACTTCAAGAAAATATAGGAGCCTGCATTTGTTTGCTTTGATTGTTGCCTCATGATGGCACTTACCCTTCAAGTTTGCGTCATTATTCACAACAATCCAAACGTGTATGCACCAATTTCCGATTTCCCTTGATCCAAATAAAATCCAGATATTAACTTCTAATTGTTATTAACCTATCAGACAGAAACTTAAACGTCCATGGACACGGCTGAGTAGACATTTCTTAATTTCTTACATTTTCGTACCTCAACAGTATTTTGATCATATCTCAACACAGATTTTTAAAAGTGAACATTGGGAAAGTGTTAAATTTCAAGGATAAATATACCCAATCGGACAGGGCCTTCTCCTGTTTTCGCAAACGCGTCGCAAGATGCTGGAGTTGGCTTTGACCCGGAAGTGATGTCAAAGAGTTTTAGACCTACCCCATTTTTCTTATCACGCTTGGGATGTACTGCCTATCATTTATTAAAATGCACAATTGAGTAGGAGAAATCCATGATTAGTCAAGATTTAGCTGGTCCAATTCCCCGCATGATTTGCTTCAACGCTGGGTTCACCCCTGCACTGCCCTGAGCCGATTGCAAATGTGCGACTATCTGGGAAATTCCCCAAGACAGTAAACTAACAGTTTTGAACTTTACTGATCTTTTATGACTTTTCACATATTTTATCACTCACCTGTAATTTCTGATCGCAAATTTGCAATACCAGTTAAAGATTCTAACTAATTCATTGTTTATTTAGCTTTATTTGTATCAAATTTCGCCGCCAGGCCATGTGGGCATGCAGCTAAATGCAGGCGGCTATATTGCGAGGTACTATTTTTTTTCATGCTAAAATGACATATTTTAGCTATTAAAACACACTATGATTTATTTGGATTTCAAATCTAGGTTTGTTATTCTTAAAAGATTTTTTATAAAATAATCTGGACTTAATTACCGTTGTTTATTCTTGTTTTCTTGCAAATGTCAGACCCCCCTCCGATTAACATATGAATGGAACTGTTGTTTACTGCTAATGTTTGGATTGATCCATTTAATTAATGGGATGAGTTAGTTGCTTTATTGTAAATACTCAATTGGGAAAGGACACAAAAGCACTAAACAATTGCCTAGAGAGAGAGCTGTCTCTGTGCTGATATGATTGACACTCTTGCGGTTTATTTGGGGTCTTTTACATATAGTTTTATAGAGGTCGAGTAGGGAATTATCGACTGGGATCATGGATTATAGGCAAAAATTTTCCATATTTTCATCAACATGATCGATTGATTGATTTATTTACACTTTTGTAACATGGATATGGTTGTCTACCAGGACCCTTTAGGTGAGTAATTACGCAGATTCGGCACATTTTTTGGTGCGTGGAAAAATGCAAAATTGGCGAAAATCGTGCGCTGAAATTAAGTGTGTTGTATTGTGTTGTCACTCGTCAAAAGTGTGTACAATGTCCCCGACAATGTCCTTTAATCGTACCGTGAATACTGTACAAACAGTGCATGGTTTTACATATATTCTGAACAAATGAAGTACGCTCAAACTTCGCGAAAATTTAGACATTTTGATAGTCGCCAATAGTCGTAGTCGCGACTATTTGGGGGCGACTAGTCGACTACTAAAAAAGCCCATGTCGTGCAACCCTAGCTTAAATGCAGCTTTTCTGATGAGCGTGCCTGTTCATATCACTTATTCAAGTGGGCGTAAATATGCCGGTGATTTGCAAAACAGTGCCCCCAATTTAATTTTGTATCAAAACATAATGGCACACAATTCACTGCACAGTGAGAGAAATGAATTAAGTCCTGTACCATTGGATGGGGCTAATATTCTAAGAGGGATATGAAGCCCCATTCTTCTGGTTAAATATTTACATTCATTTGTGCCCATCGCCTATGTATCAAATTTGTGCTCAACTACATTTTTCATAATCATGTTAGATTTTGTATATTGGTATATATTATTGCTTACCTTTTGCTTCACCAAACCCTCTCTTTAAATAAGCACAATAAACGATTGACGACAGACTACATAATAAAACAATGCCGCCAGATTGTAGTCTATCACAGTCAGGGTTGGCCAGTATTTCCCTCCCCGGTAATACAGGCGGGAAATAACCACCAGGCATATTTGGAGCGCAAAACGGGAATACTGGGAAATAACGGGAAATACTCACAAAGTGACTTTTCAAAACTTAATTTCTTTAAAATAGCATGAAAAATTAACTAACAACCACAGATAAGTACTATTCCATTCATTCATCATGCAATTTTTTACCCATGGGGGGGGTTGATGGTTTTTTCCATTTTTTCCATAGCTATTAGGACTCAAATCTTAATCTGTAGATTCCTTGCCCTTTCAATTTAATTCACATTTCTTTCAACACTAAGTTTTATACAATCAAATGACTACTTTTTTATATAAGTGCCGAAATAGACACAAAAGCTATATATTTCAACTTAAATTGGTCCCAGGGTACGAAATGAACTTTGCCACAGAAAGTATTGTGCAACATGTATACTACATCACAAGCTACATGTTAAAGTGCAACGAGAGATTCACATTCATCCATATGTTCTGATATGTAGTGATTTCATAGAGATTAGATGCCAATGGATTCCCTACCTTTATTTGGTTGCAGAAGAATTTAGATAAAGAACAAACGGATTTGTATATGCTTATATTTCAATAGAAAAGATAAGCTGAATTTCGTATTTTCTCCTATACAAATTAGAATTTCACATTTTTGTAACCAGATAAAAGTTATCTCAGCTTAATCCTTCAGATAGGGGGCATTGGTTGATATCAAGCTTTACCCCAGTGCAAATAGATGTGCACATTTCCGGACACACCCTTTATTTGACTCTCTCGTTGCACTTTAAGATGCACAAGTTCGAACTGGCGGCTGGATGCCCGAATCATACCACTTAGAAAACTGTGTGGACATTTCACCGCCCGTATCGATTGAGGGCTGATCATTAAATGCCGTTGCGTGACGTCAGAATATTTGAGAAACAGCCAGGTTGTTGAGTCATTGGAAATTTGGTATTTACATGTGTAGAAGCTGCTAAATTTCCCCCCATGTGCAATCGTAAGGATAGTTGTAGCAAATAAATTCTATCATTGATGCTACTTTCCTCCGCATCAATCGTAATTATGAGTGAAGTTTCAGAGGATTTACTGCACCGTTCCGTATCCATTTTTTTCTCTCTTTGGCCTTTGAGCGCACGTTTAGAAGTTAATATTTCGAATGTATTTCTTCTAATCATCTTTCAAACATTTTATCAAAGCCTACTTTTTTATGGGCAAATCCTATGTTTAATCTCTATACTCGTACCATATTCGACTTTGTCATCGTTGTATAAACTTTTGTGGCGTTTTCCATTATGCATAGATTCAACCCTCGAAATTTTGACTGTTACTACTGCATGCCGCCCTGCTTGAAGAAGCCCCGATTGGAAGATGTCTGCACATACGGCACGCTATATAGTGCTTCAATTACTTTATGGTTGTGATATTGTTTGTAGCCTGATTCCCCGACCCTCATATTCATAACTACCAAACATTGCGGATAAGTGCATACTTTTCAAGGACTTGAAAGGATTTAGAGGATCAGGAACGAATGTCAATGCTTCATTCAAACGGCAAGTTTCATAGTGCCTCCTTCACAGGCAGTTTTATTCTAATTCTCATCATTCAGTTCTTATTTTTATCCTAGTGAACTGGTCCTTTTTCAAAAGGACCAAAACACTTATTATTGTCCAGGCCTGAGCTCCTCAGAAATGAAGGGGGGCGAAATGGTCAAATATGTTAAAGACCCATACCCAGGGTAGCCTCATCTGATTATCTAATTAATATTCTATTTGTCTGTTGCTTTATTAAATCAATGAGTGGAGTGGAGTTGACTTTGAACTAAACCCTTCAAACTTACCCAGATGATTTACCACAACATTTATAACTGTAAAATATTGTTCTTTGAGGTTAACCCCCATGATGGTCTTCGAATTGTACTTACATCATATAGTATTTCCCGGGTATTTCCCAGTATTACCAGTATTTCCGGTATTTGCCAGTATTTCTCGGTATTTCAATACTAGCATTTCCCGGGAAAATTGCCAAACCCTGTTTGTTTGAAAGCTATGCATAGGAACGACGCCCTTACTTCGTATTGCCATCAGTTCCCGGGGAGGAAAGTTATGGAAGATTATCCAGGAAAATAGAGAAAAAACAAAAACACACAAAAATAAATGCGGAAAGGAGATGCCCCACAGGAAAATCCCAATGAGAGGGATCTATACCACACCAATATACAGAGGGACTCTAGCAAATAAATGTAAAGCGCAAATGCCTTGCGTGGAAAGGCTCCAAACGGTTTTTCGGGATTTAGTGATTGAGGAAAGGTATGATCTGCAGATGAACAAAAAATGAATTAAGAAATTTTTCAAATTAAAAGCAACCCGCCTATTACGAGGAGTGATTGATAAGTTCTAAAGCCTAATGGTAGAAAGAGATATGCTACAAGTTCAAATTACACCGTTCTACAGTTTAATCTTCAAATGAAAATTCCAGAAGTTGCAGTGTATATCTGTTCTATTTTTAAAACTTGCAGGTAGTCTAAACATGAGAGTTTTGCGGACCAATTGAAACAATACGCTGAGAAAATTAAAAGTTGAGGATGAGGAAAGCTGACATCGGGGGTGCCTCTTCCATCATCATGATCATGGACAATGTCGAGTCCATAAGTCTATGGTAGCCATGCCTTGCATGCAATCCATCAGTGTGGCTTAAATCTGGTAGAACATTCCAGGCCTATTCACCCGAATTTTGCACCGTCTGGACTACTATCTGTCCCAAGATTGTAACTAGGAAATCCTCAACTTGTTAAATTTTCCGGTTTAAATGGCTTCAAATTGGTCCGGCAAAACTATCAATCTTTGATTACACTTCAAGTTAAAAAATAGAACAGATATACACAATGTAAATTCTGAATTTTCATTTGAAGAATGAAACTGTAGAGAGTTTGTAAATTTGAACTTTGTAGCATATCTCTTTCTACCTTAGGCTTAAAACTTATCAATCACCCCTGTACCTTACATTACAAAAAAGAAATGACGCACAACCTTACCCAAAATGCATCTTTGTAGCAGCATAGCAGAATCTACCACCCAAAGTTGATTAATGCTGTCATGGCATCGTTAGAACCACCAACACTCCTTTCTGCACAATCACAGTGGAATTATTGAGCCACTCTATTCTGTGAAGTATGATGGTTCAATACCTTGTGGTATAACAAGTTCTTTAGGGGTCCTCCTTGCCGGGAATGTGCAAAAAAGTTTGCCAAACAGATATAAACATTGTGCTAAACACTAATTCAGGTTGTGGTTTCTTACTGTGATGTAATCTAGAATCTACAATCCTTGGCTGTAAACTGCTTTGCTTGTTTGTAAGATGGCCAACATTAACAAGAACCTGAAAGGTAGAGACAACCAAGAAAAAACAAATTAGTTTATTATGCAATTATTTGCACTGTTTTTCACAGCAAAATTAGATTTAATAAATAAACTGTGCTACCAACCGCTAGCCCCTTTACACAAATCCGAGCAGCTATATACGCTAGTAGATTTTATATACCTCATATATAGATTCCTCTCATCTGATTGGTTAAAAGTAGAGTCATTAAAATAGCTGGGCCCTTTTTCTATCAATATGACATCATAATTAACTGTGCCCGGGGCATGGCAATCGACTGTGCCTGGAAAATAATAGGACAGTCTAAACACTGTGTTCGTAGATCGCTCGTGTGTGCGCGTCCCCTGCATGATGAGTGTTGTAAATAGCTTAGGCCTTGTCAGTTCAGGAAATCCTAATAATTAAGAAATAAAGGGTGATGCAGTATCCTTTATGGGCGAATAATGTGTCCGAGGTCGGAAAAAAAATAAATAATGGACGAGGCGCAGCCGAGTCCATTATTTTAATTTTTTCCGGCCGAGGATACATTATGAGCCCATAAATAATACTGCAAACCCTTTATTTCTATTCTATTTCCGAAAACAGCGTGATATAATGAGAAAATGCATTCACGACCCATTATTGCAGAATAATGGGCAGTAAACTGACCAATCAGAATGCTGCATTTTCAATAATGGGCAGCAGAGGTAATAGAATCTATATTTTCGGTATATAAAACAAATATTGACTGCTTAATATTCGGAGCATGGTTAAAATTATAGGCCCCGCGGTGATGTCAAAACCATGCTAGTCATGATAGTCATGGTTTTTGACATCACCGCGGGCCTATAATTTTAACCGTGCCCCTCATAATAGTCAATATTTGTATACTGTATTATCCAATGTAGCCTGAAAGGCTTTACTTTTCAAATTTGATTTACTTTTTTTATCTTGGAGGCTAATTGTGACAAATTAAGCCAAAAAAGAAGAGTTTGGTTTCAGCTTCCTGTAGCTTAAAGGCACTATCAGTGATTTGCTAAATCAGAAAATCGAAAAAAATATTAAAAAATCAGATTTTTGCATGTCTGTAACAAGTATAGCTATCCTAATATACACTGAAAGTACTGAGACTGAAAGCAACCTAATAAGGAAAGAATCCGATATTTTAGTCATTACTGTCCGTACGGACACTTACTACAACACGTAAGTGAATGGAGGTTCATATCTTTGAATGCTGCTATTTCCTTCCTTTTCTGTCAATTTTTAAGTTGATAAAAACAACTCATGGGATTTTTACAGACTTATCCTTCACTTTTAAGCTATTTCTGCAAATTTCGAATAATTTGACTCTTTCAAGTGAATCACTGATAGTGTCTTTAAACCCTAAGCGCTATACATTATAAGTCTATGCACTACGCGGAAATTTTTTATTTGCATTTTTAAATGACTTTCCTTTTTTTTGTGGCCAAATTCATTTCTTTTGCACCATGCCTAGTAAATTTCACACTACTGCCATTAAAAGTACAAGGCATTTTCAACTTTTGTAGAATGAATGAGGGTAGCATGGAGTGTCGCTATTGCTGGCAAAACACAAAATTCATCCAAAATGACTCCCATTGCTAATATTTCAAAATCCAATTCCAACAAACAATCAGCCCTGATTGACTCGCACCTCATACGTTTTCAACACAAACGCACATAGCATGCTCAACTAGTATGCTGAGTTCACAGCACAATACCTCTCAATTCAACTGAATTGATAGGTTAAAAAACAAAAAATGTTTAAAAATCTCTTCAAAGCCTTTAAAAAAATTTGGTAAAATGTTTTTTTTTACACCTATTTGAGTAGGAAGCTGATGAGACAACCTTTTTTCTTGGTTTAATACTTTAAGGTGCAACGAGTCATCTATATTTTCTGTGATATGTAGTGATTTTCACATAGATCAGGCACTCAATAGATTCCCTACCTTTGTTTTGGTTCAGAAATAACTTAAACTGAAAACAAAAGGTGATTTGTATATGCTTATATTTCAATATAAAACATAGGCCTGAATTTCGTATTTGGCTCCTATACGAAATTAGGAATTTCACAATTTTTGTACCAAAGAAACAGTTCTCAGCTTAATCCTTACAGATAGGGATATTTTGGATATAACGCTTTACACCAGTGCAAAATCAGAATTTTCATATTTTTTTCGGGACACCTGTTATATGAAATCTCTCGTTGCCCCTTTAATGAACTTTTTTCCAAACATGCTGGAGACTTGCAAAAGGAAAGACCCAAAAATTAGATTTATTTTTTAGTGTTAATAGTCGTCCTCCAGCATAAATTTCTCATCCCAAGTAGCAACAAAGAATAAACTCCCCCATGTCATTCTGATCGATTATCTGCATCCACAACCTGACCATTTCTGTCCTTATTGTCGTGAAGAGGGCGACTTCTATTGCTCTACAATTCTCAATCTGGTTTCTTCCGTGTTGCTAGCATGTAATTTTATTATTCAAAGAATAAGATGCGAAAAAATGCTTTTTAATAAGTGAGTGAATAGCATATAAAAATGACAAAATGTTAAAGGTGCACAATATCTTGTATTGTACATAAAGCCAACATAGCTTACAAGTTACAGAAAAAAAGTTAATTCCAGAATTTCCCCAATTTTAAGGTTTTAATTCACAGAAGGATTTTGGTTTTACACTGGCTGCCGATTAGAGAGAGAATAACTTTCACGACTCTGTATTTTGTTTTTAAGTGTCTTCTGGAAAGCACCTGACTATTTATGTCTTGTCTCTCTCTCTCTCTATCGACCTGCATGTGCAAGTCTTCGATCGGCATCAGAAAGCACACGTCGTGCAGAATGCACCTATCAAAGGACTCAAATTGGCTCAAGACCGGACTTTCTCTTTTTTTGCTCCTCAATCTGAATAATTCAGTGTTCTAGGGACATTAGAGAATGTGACTCATTAACAAAGTTTAAGAAGTGTTAAAAACTCATTTATTACCCAAGTGACATGAACCTTCTCTTGTCATTCTCTGGTTGGTTATTGATATTATGCATTCTCGCGAGTTCTTCTTCTGTCTTTCTTGGTACCTTGCTTCAAATGCTACTAGTGCCCGACGCTTGACTCAAGATTGCAACGCGATTGGTCACAAGCAACCCCGACCCAAGCTTCATATGGATTTTCAGAGTTTTACCATAGGGGTCACGTAGGGTACAACTAGCGGTCATTGTCGCGCTATAACACCCCTTTTACCTACTTCTCCCACAGTTCGCAATGTCCTATCGAGCCATTCGGTCACAGTGATTGCAGATCTATGCCTGGCCCATATGGCTTGTTCACAGATTTTCATCCAAAGTCATTTAGGGGACCAAAAAGGGGCAGTCTCTCTAAATAACCCTCTTAATATTTCAAAATGCTACTAGTGTTACACAGTTAAAATGATCTTGACCAGACTTCATCGGAATAACCCCTGACCCCAAGTGCCCATACAGGGTGTCACTGATGGGTCAAATGTCACACAGGGTCATTACAGGTCAGTCACGCTTACCCTTACCTTTGCTGCTTCTTGCCACAAAATCAAATTGCTATAATCACTAGACTTGGTCAGAAGAACCGGCTTGACCCAAGGTCCATATGAGATGGTCACAAAGAAGGCGGTAAGGTTAAGCAAGGTGGTCATTACAGGTCATGTTCGCGCTAACCCTCCTTTTTGCGTTTCCGCCACAAATCAACTGCTATAAATCACCAGTCTGGGTCAGAAGAACCGTGCTGATGCAAGCTGCATATGAGGTTGTTTACCAGATTGGTCAAAGGTCAAGAGGGTGTCATTACAGGTCATGTCGCTCTACCCTCCTTTTTATTGTTTCTGCCACAAATCATTTGCTATAATCACTAGACTGGTCAGAAGAGAACCGCTGACCCCAAGGCCCATTATGGGGGTTGTACTAGATTTTGGGTCAAGGTCACGCCCAGAGGCATTAAAGTCAGTCGCTCTTACCCTCTCTTTGATGTTGCTGCCACAAATCAATTGCTACAATCACAAGACGTGGTCGATTGAACCGTTGATCCAAGCCCGTATGTGATGTTCACAGACGCGAGTTTAAGTCACGTAGGTAGGGGTCAGTTAAAGGTCATGGCGCGCTAACCTCCTTTTTGCTGAGTTATGCCACAAATCAATTGCTTTTAATAATCACCAGTTTGGTGCACAAGAACCGCTGACGCAAGCCTTCATTTGGGGTGCTTACAGATTGAGGTCAAATGTCAGCAGGGGTCATTACAGGGTCAGTTGCACTAGATCTCCAATTTACTGTTTATGCCACCAATCAATTGCTATGATCACTAGACTTGGTCGAAGACCACTGACCCAAGGCCCAATTGGTGTTTGGAGGGAGGACAAACAGTACCTAATGCACTTTGACACAAGCACCAGTGTTCTACTGGAGGATGACAAACCTAACTCACTTTTTGCGGCAATTTAAACTGAAAGCATCACTCAATTCAAATTCCAAAGTCAGCACATTTGGAATTCAATAGAGACAACAGAAGCGTCTAAACTTGATTTTTGGGGAGTTGACAGGCGGGTGACACTTGTACAAATTGCCCATAGACGATTTTGATATCATGGTGTGATAGCGTCCCCATTTTCGACCATAAGCTACCTAATAAGCTAATAATTTACGCAGGCATGACGCCTAATAATTAATGCAGAATGACGTTAACAAGGGATGAGTAGGGAATAGCGCCACGGACGACTGACGAACTATAAGCTACAGAATTTCATGCAGATTTCATGGAAATGCATAGCGAGGCCATAAGTCAAGTTTTCTGTTTCTTTTCCCGTTGTTATACAGCATAACGCACTTAGGTGGAGCCAAACATGCAAAGTTGAAGTGCACATGAATAGAGGTATGCTAATATGGGACGATCTTGAATAAAACAACAGGACTTGAAGTGCAGGGACTTGTACTGTACTTAAGGTATCTAAATCTTGAAGAGTTTGAGGACACTCTAGTCTTGACCCGTCCAAGTTTTTTGATAACTGGAATCAATCATGGATAAACTTCTGACATGCTGAGCAACCTTAAAAGTCAAACCTGACGTGGTTAAAAACGGGGCTACAATAACAAGCACACATTCTGCTAATTGAATTGCTGGAACTAGTCAGGACAAGACTTAAAAAAAAGTTGCTGTATTTAAATAGAAGCACATCATAATGTCCCATCTAAAAGAGAAGCAGTCTCTCACCCGGCTTCAATGTCCGCCAGCCACATAAGTTGGGACTTCAAATTAGTCATGGAAAATCGTAGAAAACATGTACTTGCAAAAACTAGTTTTCAAATGACAAATTCGGACGTCAAGATGCTACTCCACCGTTGATTACTGGTAATAAAAACTGTCACTTGGTGATCTCTCCAGGAGCGATTGTACCGCCAACAATACTCGTTACTTAAAAATAGGTCATCTCACGATCGTTATAGTAAAGCCACCACTCAAAATACCAAAAATAGGTATTGAACGACATCTCAAGAGTATAAGTATTTAAACAAAAACTCGTATCTTCCAAAACCAATGCGGAAGAGAGCGTATCTTGAGGTATAGAAGAATCACATTTCAAACCTCGATGTACCAAACAGCGCCAAGCAAAGGCGCAGGCAACATTAGGAGATAGATACTGTAGATCTTCAAAATCCTCCGTCAAAAAAAGTCAACATATCAAACTAGGAGCTCCATAAATTGGAAAGCTCATCAGTTCGTATCCTCAATCAATCAGAGTCTTTACCCAAACTATCACCAGTGCGCTCTTGACTGGAAGTAGCTTGACTAGAATGGCGCAATGAGTGGGTGTGCATCAGCCAATATTGGTTCAGAATCTCAGCAGTCTCAACTGGAATTGTATACACGAGAAGGAGCTGGCACCGTGGAAGGCTCATTGTTCTGGTGAATAATATATAAAAAAATCGTAATGATGTATGACCCACTTCCGGATACTCATGAGCAGGTGGTTCCATAACGTTATCATCAATCACTACACCTTAAGTTTCAACTCATAATGCTGGGAAGCAGACATTTTAATCACCAGCTACCGAAACTTAACTCTAGACTTAGAGTAATCAACATCATCTTCATGTCTAGATTTAGAATAATCTCTAACATCATTCAAATTAGATCTCTTGCTAGAAGAATCACTTATTCAAAGCCGCCCCAATGTCAGCGTTGCCAGAAAGAACGCTTTCGTCTAGGTTTAGGTTCAGAGTGTGTGAGGAGAAGATGTGTGAGGGAGAGAAGTGCTTTTTATAAGTAATCAGATCTTCTAGATTTTGGACTTAAAAGATGATAAGTCATCACTATGTCTTAATCCAGAAAAAGTCTAGAACGCTCACATACGTAGCAAGAGAAGACCCCTGGAAGACAAGCGGCGTCTAGAAGATACAACACACGGAACCTTACCCTTTCTGGTACTAGATGAGTGTACGGTGGAACGAGGAACTCTTTCAGGGAAGCTAGCATAGATATAGGGTAATATTATATATATCATATATCTCCAATAAATCGGCGATAATGGGGAAAAATATGTATAATTCCATAAAATAAAAATTTTCAACTGGTGCCCCATAAAGGAGGGACACAAAAAAGAGCAAAGGATTCTGGGTGCCAGTGACAATAGTGATGGGCGTACCAATGCTAGCATGGGGCCGCTACTAGGCATGGGCGTACCGAATTTTTTAATGTGGCATTGGGGGGGGCAAGGCTTTTTTTGATCACAAAAAATGCACTAGTTGGATCATTTCGGAATATGTTATAAATGGATGAAATAGAACAACATTTATCCTTAAAACTTGCTTTGTGATTGTGGCACATCACACAAAGGGTACCGTTAATGAGGCTAAGAAAACACTTCCTTTTGTCTATCAGCCGAAATATTTTAATTAATTCAAAATTCTATGCCAAAAGGGGATATTTAGTTTAGAACATTATTTCTAAAAAATGTTCCCATTCTAGATCTTTCACTTTTCCAAAACGTTTAGGTTTTAGCTTGTAAGAAAGGTATACCATCTCATGCAAACATGAACAAGCCTTCAAATTAGCACCATCCATTGTCAAGATGACCATCCATACTGGAGGGCTGACCTTTGTTGTCAGCTACAAGGAAAACCAGAGGGTGTATTGAGTCAATCCCACAAGCACCAGTTTTGGGAAAAATTTCACGTCAATTAGGTCATGTGATTTCACAACATCCTATTCCAAAACACTAAAAAACCCTGACTTTTACACTCATTTTAGGCCACAATAGTAGGTTTAACTTAGGGAATTTTTAGCATGGATTATGTGAAAATGTCTTGTGGTTCTTAAACTTTCGAACCTTTTTACCCCTAAGTACTGACATGGTTAGTGCAGTGACAGTAAAGGTTACATTGCAATGCATTGTGGGATTGATTCAAACACCCTCTGAAGGAAACCTTTGTGTTTACAGCAACCAACACGATCACCTTTTGATATGATGAATATATTTGTCTTGGCAATACCCCTGATTAAACTTGTTTATGCGGAGAATCTGTTGAACTTGGACCATACTCTCCCATTCCTTTGCAGGAAAACTGTGGTTGGTTGGTACGTTCTCCATCTGATAAGGGAAAACAATTCTAAGCCTTATTGACAACATACAATTAGCATATGTTTCTATCACACTCCTGGGTGATAAATGTACGCGGCCTTCTTTAGGGGTGGGAGGCTCTAAAGCCCCTGGGTACTACCTGCCTATCTATCGGCATCTAAGCCCATTTATTTGATTGGTTGCCTTGGAAGGTAATAGCGTGTATTATAAACTCTAATAGATCTAGTCATTTAATTGGTTTATTTTGGCAACGTGACTATTCAATAGAGTGACCATCATCTCAAGTGGTCTACAAAATTAATTTAACGCGTTGCATAGTTTTACTATCACATGCCTCTATTTCCACCCGCACGATTGTGTTAAACATGCATGCGTGTACAGTTTATGACGATAAAACAAACGAAGTCTGATGAAGAGGATGTAGCAAGTTTAATTTCGACGTTACATCTCACGTTCGCACGGACTGTACAACGCCATAGTAATGTATGGAACTGTGCCAATCCGACCCAGTGACTACGATGATGAAAAAGTTTTCCTTGAAGACGATAACATGGCGTCCAATGAAGCAACTCCTCGATTGCGATTCAGTAAATGAATCAGATCTAGTGGATTTAAATTGACGAGGCCGATTAAAAAAAAACACAAAGGTCAACTAAAATACGCTGTCAAGATTCTGTCAGACATGCGGTAGCCAAGGGAGCAGCCTGAACTTATTTGAGGCTGGATTTTGAACTTAATACTGTTGGAGAAGAGAGTGACTTGTCCAATGTGTCGCCGTTTAACATGTTGACATTTTATAATCGGATTTTGAATTAAACTGGATTCTTGAACTTTGATTCTTTGAAACTGGAACTCTCCTTGAATGCCTGGAAAATATCACCTCGTTAAATTATGGTCTAAAAAAGGTAAAATACGCTTTTGCTTTCTTTGAAAAATCATGGAACTTTTCATTCTTTTCATAGGCCCGTAATGTAGATCCCGGCCTAGGCTAGATATGCGATATAATTATTAAATGACCAGAATCTATTTGTATGAGTTATATAAACAAATATTAACTGCCTGTTATTCGATGTGTGGTAAAATATGATCACTCGGTTAAAGATGGAGTGTTCCATTTCACTCGCCTGCGGCTCGTGAAATGGAACAATCCTCTTTCACGTTGTGATCATATTTTTACAATCACACTCATAGTCATAATATTTGTATAATATCCTGTTATGAGTGAACCAGGGATGGTAAGAATGAGTTGGTATGGTTCACACAGAGATAAAGAAGAAAACATATTGTGATGGTTACTCAGAGGAGAGCTAATCTCATGTGTATCCGTGTAATGAACCAATCAGAGAGATTGTATCTACGTGGTAGTGCCCAGGGGGTTAGGCTGACTGCAATTGTTATGTGGCAGCTCAAGAAATGCACATCAATGTTCATGATCATACAATCGTTATTAATGATAACTCCGGAAGAACAGGGCCGCAGCCAGGAATTTATTGGGGAGGTGTGGGACCTTCGGAAAACTAATGGGCGAGAACTAATGGGTGGGGGGCAGGCCCCCACCTAGGGTCCCTGATGGGGTCCAGGGGTAAGCCCATGGTGGGGGTGCAGGGGGAAATTCCCCCCAGAAAGCTCGCAAACATTTGACAATTTGAACATTAAATTTATGGTATGTACCATTACTTTCGGAAATTACACACCAGGCTCTACAAGAGTTCAATTTCGGTAAGATTAACATCCGCCTTCTGCTTAAATCTCAATTAGACAAAACATCAGCCTCGACAATACGGCTATAGTGCTAGTTGCTCCTGGTATATGGTGGGTTTCTTGTAAGTATTTCAGATGAAATCGATATGGTCAGTGGAACCAGTGTGAATCACAGAGAAGCTCTATGTGGAGAGAGCTGAGGGCCTGTTGAATGGTTATGTCTCATTTGTTGAAGAAGTTGGCTAATTATAGAGTACAAATGGTTTTACAGGTAAACCAAGCAGTTACAAACAATCTCACAAAGGTAGTATGAAAAACCGAGTTGAAGTTGCCAGAAATTGCTATTGATATATTTACGATGTGTGTAAGAAAGGACAATATATCTTAGAAGTGGAATGGGTCCCTAGGACTGAGATGAAAGGGCTGATTTACTAGCCCGGAGTCTTGATGTAGATGATTGGTCTGTTGCTGATAGTATTTTTGATTACTTCAAGGTATTGGGGTCCAATTCAGGGATAGATTGGAATGTTACAATTCCAAATTACGCAGATTCAATTCAAGGTTTTGGAACCCAGGGTGCAAAAGCATTGATGCATTTACCAGTGATTGGTATAATGAGAATAATTGCGTTGGTTCCCCCCGCCATCTTATCCCAAGAGTGATTTTTCAGATGCATTCAGCTGCATCAGGCACCCTTATTTGCCACAGTGGTTTTCGGCACCATTTTGGCCGATCTTGTTCCCAGATGGGGAAAAAATCCTATTGTTGGAGTTGGGGATATACAGGAAATTCAGTATTTTCCTGTAGTATAAAGGTTAGCTAGGTGATAAACGAATAGTTCGTTATTCAGATAGTCAGAAGCACTATTCTTGCAATTAGGTTTGCCAATTTGGTTAAATTTTGTCTATAGTGTGAGTTGCTTTTTAAAGTGGAGTTATTTCATCACGTTTTTGTATAGATTATGTAATTCCTCATCTAAGGTTGTATGATTAGAGAGTATTAATGGCATTAACAGGGCTGCGTGAAGGTGTATGAGAGTACTTTCAGACCATTGTGGCTGATATTAGTTTTGTAATGATGGTGTCCAAAATGGAAATTAAATATAAAATTCCTGCCTAATCTGTTTTGGAGGTGGTCCAGTTGGTAAGTTTCCTTTGTATGAAATCTGGGATATTATTTTTTTTTTATTTTGAACCATTGACCTAAGTATTATAATTTGTTATTAAAAATATGAATTTTTCTTAAAATAGGTTTCCAATTTATTTTGCAGGTTATTTTCCAGAGTGGTATTTGGTCTGATTCGTTGCACGAGATGATTGTCATGATGAACTTAAGCAATTGAGCAGAATTGCCAGGTGTTGTGTTGAGCTACAGAGCGGACTCGAACTACAGCAGCAGTATGCGGGCGCTTTCATCAATGGTGTTCATGGGCGGAAAATTAAGGTAAATCTAAGAGCATGCTGAGTCCTTTTATGTGCCTTTATCTTATTATCTAAGTCATTCTGCGAACACTCCATCACCTTTAATCAAAGCTTCTGCAGCCTTTTCTGGGCGCACAGTGTTGCAGGTCATTCTGTCCTTGTATTTCTCCAATTGTAAAAAATGATTTGAGGGTATAAAACGCAAACTCGCAGTTCCTTCTGTCAAAAAAGAACCTGTGTGGCGCGGATATCCAATCCAATTCAAATCAATTGATCAGCAAATACAAGATTACAAAGAATAATGGGAATTTATGTTACCAACGTAGAACAGATACGATGTGAAATAAATTAATTAACATGGAGAAGAAAATATCGAATGCTAGGACCTCCCCTGGACAACTCCTGGGAACTTATAGGAGGTGGAGTCCACTTACTTAATTTTAACACATACAATGATGACATTGATTAGCCAAAGTGTTGAAGCTTATAAAGGAGAATATTATGGTCTATTTGGTCAATGACTTGTAAGGTCCAGAAAGATTCCCATCGTGTGATATTTGTTTTTAAGTGCTTGATTAAGATTGGATGTTAGTTCAATAAGAGCCATATATGTGGAATACTTGGGCCTAAAACCGTACTGAGCATCAACTAGAATGTTTGTGTTTGTTTCGGAAGTAGAGACGATTGGTGTAACAATTTTTTCGAGGATCTTTGGAGAATGAAGGACAGAAATGGGTCTGTAGTTGGTGATGTCCGTGAGATCTTTTACTTTTGAAGATGGGAAAATGACTTTGGCTGATTTAAGCTTATTAGGAACTATACCTGAGGTGAGTGATTGGTTTGAAGATGTATATAAGAGGTATATGCTGTGTTCAAATGTTGTTGTTGCAATTCCAGGCGGTCTATGTCATCATTGCCAGCACTTTTACCAGATTGTAGTAGGTGGCGCAACTTCTGCATTTCATCAGTTGTAACGGGGTGGAAGAAAATTGAAGTTCTTGCATGCCGTGGGGAGATTGGCATGGAATGGCGTGTTAGGAGTAGGAATTTTTACTAGCCAGTGTTTTTACCAAATTAGAAAGTGATCATGGATCTACGTGTCGGTGATTTCGGGAGTTTTTTTTTTGTCGGTATCTTTTGGTTGTTGTGGGTAAAGTTTTTGGGAAATTGATTATACGATGTCTTTCTATTCTAACCAATAAATTGTATTTAGAATTTCCATGTTTTGTAGGTCATGTTTAAGGCGTTAAGTTGTCCGTATTGTAAGTATGTCCTTTTTTGCTTTACGAATAATGTGGTTGTGATTTGTTTTTTATTGTTTATATTTTTGTTTTGTCTGTGGGGTGTGTTGTTTCATGATGTAATGCTTTATACAGAGTGGTGTTGTTTAATTGATTTGATAATCCGTTTGTTATCCAAGGCTGTTTTCCTGGTTGCGTTTTTTTTTGAGGACCTTTATTCTGTAGTGGGAAAGAGTTTTTCTCAGAGTATTGACGTATGTTGTAATAAAGTGATTGTAGGCATTGTTAGCATCTGTTTGGGCGAATGTTGTTTTGCCAGGTTTCACAGACTAATGTTATCAATGAGTGTGGCGGTGCTGTGAGTTATTCTGGTTGGTCGATTTATTTGGGGAATGTCAGAGTTAGCAAGTGTGGTATTAATATACAATCGTTGATGGGTTGCGACTGTAGAGTAATTGAGCAAGTTAATTTTAGGTCCACTCCAATGAAGATGTCCTCTTGTTAGTTTTGCTGAAGATTCAGTTTAGTATGTGTTCGTAGTTAGTGTTGAATTGCTGACGGTGTATTCATGAAGGCTTGTAGGTGACACCAACGATTACATTTTTTGGTTTGTTATTGATGTATGGTTAATGTCATGAATAATGTGTCGATTCTGGGCCAGGGAGGTGATGCCATGACCTGGTTTGCAATGTTGAGTTGAATGTATGCAGACCCCCCTTCCTCTACCTGTAGTGGACCTTGGACATGTAGGTGTAACCACTGAAAGTGAGGTGCAAGATTTTGGATCTTGAGCCTTTTTCAGTGAAAGCTATGATGGTGAAAGTGTGATTGAGCAGGCCCAGATAGGTGGTGATTTCTTCATAATGATTACTGATGCTACGCAGTTGAAATGAATATTGTGAATGAGTCGTTAATTGATGATGTTAAGGTATTAAACCCGTCATCGGTGTAATATTGAGATCCTTGTTTTGGTGTGTCATGTGGTTAAGTGAGTATGATGTCACAATTTTGAAATTTATATGGGGGCAGTGAGTTTGGGTTGATACACAAGGAGTTTAGTTTGGTGATATGTAGTCTAGTGTCAGTAAAGAATTCGAGCAGTAATCAGCCCGGAGTCATCGTCATGAATATGGTGGTTGAACGGTAGGATATCATTGTGAATGTGACATGGAAGTAAGAAAGTAGGCGGTGGAAGTTGGGAAAAGAGAACTTAAGGCCTATGTACG
>JAMKCH010027789.1:0-17444 GCA_023653785.1 Ophioderma brevispina
ATTCACATTAAAATGAACGGCGTCAGAGCATCATGTCCGAAGGAAATCTGCTAATTTATTGACGTTCAGAAATAAATATTACGCTATTTAACCCAACAAATTAACCATCGATGCCCTCTTAACGTTTTTACTTTCTACGTCCTCATACACTTGCGCAGGGTAACATAAATTAACTTGATGCATGTATCAGTTTCTGGAGAGTTTGAATAAATCCTACCATAAGTACATGCATGAAGGAATGGTCATCAGTGCAACCTTTTAACATGTTTAAGGTTAAAGTATTGTCTATATTGGTAGACCAAAAATGCCTATCTGAAAAAGTTGTTTCAAATGAAACTTACATTATCATTGGCTTTACACCTTTGAAATACCACTATATTTCACATAAAATAGACCTATACCCTTATCATAATTTTGGAGAGTCATTTGCTCTAGTTTCGTCTCCGTGTATTCACATGGAAATCCGTAGGATGGGGGAAACGCTGACTACTTGATTCAAAATACTTTAGCTCGGCTATCCTTAACCGATTGGAATTCTACTGACAATTTAAAGATAATGAAATAGGCTTTTCGATGATATTCACATTGTAGCTCGTATATCCCGCTGGGCGGGAAAACTTCACACGTAACTCAGATGTCAAATGCAAAACCACATGAAACAGTGGACCCCAGTGCTAAAACCTGATGTGTGCATTTTGTCACATCGGGTCAGGACCGTAGCCAGGAGGGGTGCGGGGGTGCAACGCCCCCCCAAAAAAAATGACAAAGGTCCGCTTTTATGATGTTGAAGGTCCGCCTTGTTTGTCATATGACTTGAAGGTCCGCTGGTAATTTTAATTTGTCGCTTGCCTAAAAATGTTGTGCCAAGGGGTTGTGTTGGCCTGGTAATAAGCAGTGTATCTAACGCCATGGCTGGTCTTATTCCACTTTTTTCTCAACGCTGCGATGATGTATTAACTCCCCCTCCCCCCAACCCCCCCCGCCCCCTCCCGTCTTCAAATTTTGGAGACGACGGTAAAAAACTTTGGGTCAACCGTGGCGCAGCGAGCCGAAAAAAAGGTTTTTGGTACGCACAAAGGTCCACTTCTGGTTTAATCCGCACCCCCCCCCCCCCCCACCACATAAATTCCTGGCTTATGTGGGCTAGCATCGGTTTCTAGTTGAATTTCAAGTAAATTTGATTGTAACCGGATGGGAGTTTATTTTCCGAATATAGAGTAAATAATTATCTAGATATATTTAAAAAGGAAAGCCTTCTTGTCAAAGGCATACAAGCAAATTATTCAGTTTTTTGGTGGCTCTCGAAAAGGTTACATATGAGGTTTTTTACTATCTGTTAGGTTTTGCTCTTAAAGGTCCATGCACATATGAGATTTTGCCCCCCAACGACGATATTTATTTAAAAATCATGATTCAATTATACTATAATTAACCTTTATTGGGTATGTCCAACGTATAGGATGCACTTTTCTACCTCCCATCCCGCAAATAAATGATGGCGCATTGATACAGAGCAAATCTTCACGTATTCCCGATAAAGACAAAACACAGATCCATTTTTTATCTGGACGTTCACAGCCATTGTTCTTGGCTCACGCAGTTGAAAAGATTACAGATGTTATCACCGCCCCGATTTTAGATTGAGCTGGTCTCGTTCACGATACATAACCAACCTCGAGCTTCTAACTGTGATTTCACATTACTTGACCGTATATTCCTTTATTGCAAATGAATGCAAATATGAACAAAGTCATGATGAAATTTGTTTTGGCAAGCTGTGACCTAACATCATTTTGCCGAACTAAGACCCGTAAATATTGCTTGACCTCATTTTATTCAATTCACCACGCCACGTTTTAAGAAAAGAAATAAAAAAGGGTATCCACCGATTGCTATAAAACGTCTTACGCTGTAAATTGGAATAGAAATGGGGTTTTAAGAAAAAAGAAAAAGGTATCCCCGTTGCTATAAAAAATCTTAGGCTGTAAATTGATAGAATGGGGTTTTAAGAAGAAAAGAAAAGTTTTTTATTTTTGGGGTTTTTTTAATTTTAGATATTATTGAATAGAAATGGGTTACGCATTTGATGTGTCACGTATGGATCAAATTAAAGCCTGCAACATACGATTGTCTTAAAGAGTCTTTTAATAGGATGCACTAAACATCCGAGGTCATCTATGTCATTTATAGGTAAATTGAGGGGTTCAAAAAGTCATTTTTTTCTCAGGAGCAAGATTTTGCCAATCGATTTCCTCAATGTGATCCGAGTCTCCCTCCTCTCCTCTTCGCTCTTTTCCCTTCTCCCTGTCCTTTAAAAATGGACATAAACGCATGTGAAATGTTAAAAATAACCAAATAGGTGATATTGTGTTTGTTTTCAATACATAGTCATGTGCATAATTTTCTGAGTGTGAGGCCACAAAGGTAATTCCCATAAACTACACACAACATTAATGTGGTGAGGTGCAAGGGCCCATCCTATATAGGGCCGCGGGCCTTGGGTCCTGAAGGGGTTCAGGGGTAGAGCCCCAGCACGTGTCCATCCGAGCCCCCGAAACTTTTCTATTTTACTATCCCGGAAACCTTCAAGTACCTTTTTTTTGAAGAATAAGTAGTAAAAAAAACCTTTTTCTTGTAGGATTGCTCTCACTTCATCTCCCCTGATTTCCTCAAATAATGGAACCATCCAGGACTGTTTGACTCAATCCTTAATGTCCTCACCACTGTGTTGTGGAGCTTGTTTGCCTGACTCGATCACTGACAATCAACTCAGTTAATCATAATCAGAGTTAGCAGGCCTACTTATTTCTTCTCAAAAAATAACATTAAAGCGTGTGAAAATTGATTTCTTTTCTTGGTTCCCCCTCTTTTTCTTGCCGTCAAAGCGAAAAGCATTTTTTTCTTGAAGTGCCTGCTGCATAGGCTAGTATTTTTCTTCAAAGTCATTTTTGACAATTTGGTTCCGTTTTTATAGTACATCCGTTTATAGTATTTTTGTGAAATATTTCATATACAATCTTGCAACCAAGGTTTTTCTAAATCAAAATTGTATGGAGATTCCAAAAATCATGGGTTCATTTTTAACAATGTGTTCTTGTATGAATTCTGGGGGAAAGTGTTTTAATAACAGGGGTCAAAATCTAAACTGCGCAAATGTGTTTTTAAAGTAAATAACCATCATCTCAGTAACCTTCCAAGATTACAGAAAGGTATAGTTTGCCCTACCTGAGGGTATAGTACAAGAGTTACAAGGCAAAACTGGTTCAGGTCCCAGCGGGGGGTAAAATTTCAGTATTCATCGGTTTTGTTTTAAAAATGGTGCCAAATTGTTCTTTCTTACTGTACAGACGCCGAAAATAATAAGGTTGCAGTTGTCAATGACGTTTTGATAATAATGCAAATATGGCCGTGGTCCACAGGGTCTATTGGAGACAACTATTCATATCTCTAAAAGTCTCACTTCGAAAGGTAAAACACAGAACCTATACATATTCTTATTTAGATGACCCAATGAACGATTTAAAACCAGTTCAACAAAATCAGACCATTCTATACAAATAAGGACATTGAAACTTCGTGAGCATATTGTACTAAAAACAAATAGGTCGCAAATATGGCAAAGTATACCTTTCTAGAAACCTTATAAGCAAACGAACAGATTGGTATAAATTTTAAAACAATCTAAGCACTTTTATTGTTTACCCCCTGACAAATTTTCCCCCTATAAAACACACCAAGAACACATTTTCATTTAAAAAAACTGACCACCCAGATTGTCAGATTTCCTGGAAATTAGTAATTGAAAACATTGGTGCAAAGTGTATATGAAAAAACTAAAACCAAAACATTCATTACAGGTTCCCATGTACTATTAATTCTTTCCAAATCTCTTTCTGTGTTTTAAGATTGTATTTCTTCTCCTCAGATTTGTTGTGTTGGTTCAAACTTTGGCTTCCAACCCCAATCATTGTTCACAAACCCACTTTAAATTCCTCGCATATTTTGATAGGTCTTGGCCAGGGATAATATTAAAAGGGAAAATTGTTCATTTGGATTACATACTCGCAGAAGGAAACCATTTTCCATAAATATAATAAAAAATTTTATAAGTACCATTTAGTGTTATGGCCAATTGTAAAGGTTTACCATTTTCATGAAATAGAATAAAATGCACAAAAAAGTTAAATAAAGTAAATCCACTGTATTCAGCGACAATTATCACTTCAGATTCCTTTGTTGATTTGGAACTGCGAGCCTTTGTTACTGTCCACGAGGTTGAATAGATGTCAGGCGTTTAGACTGGTTATCCCCGCCCCAGTTTAGGGTAGAAGTTTCACATAGAAGTCTCAAGTAAGCAAATGAGGTAGTGGCCTTTGATTCGTCATGCACTGTATGAGGTTGTGCAGTAGCGCAGGACGGAATCACTGGCAACTCTTTTATATCTTGGGACTTCTATATGGAAAACGTCTACCCAGTTTGGATTGGCGGCCTCGTCGGATTAAAAATAAACTTTGAGGTCCTACTGTGAGTTCAATAATTTGGACTGTATATTTCATCATTTATGAAAAAAGAACTAATTGAACAAAACTCACGGGGATATGTTGCTTGGTACGCTGTGACCTAACATTTTTGTGCAGACCAATATCCATAACTTATTGCGGGACGCATTTTATTCATTTACCACCAAGTTTTAGAAAATACAAAAGAAGGGGTTCTAGCGACCTATGCTAACACCACGGTAAATGAAAAAAGAAATGGGGTTACGCGGCAAGTTATGTAGTTAAGTTTTGTTTCTGCACAAACGCGTTAGGGTAAAAGTCTCCAAAACACTTTCGTTCATGATTGTTTGTTTCATCTTTGTTTTCTTTCGGAAAATTATGAAAATATATGCGTCTCAAAGTTAATTGAACCAACAGTAGAAGCCTAAATATTTATTGTGAAAGAGGACGAGAATCTTGTGCTTTGCGTCTGAAAAAAAAATAACTCAATCCTAATCTGGTGAATGAGCACTTGAAATCTTTTTATCTGGAAGTCCAGAGCCATGGTTATTCCCCTCCGTTGACAAGTATTTGTACTTCTTATCTTCCTGCATACCGAGCGGATTTACTGGATATCAACAGAGCTATTATTTGCTCGAGACAATGCTGCTGATGTACATATACTGGTCACTGATATTTAGAAAGATTGGGTGATCATTTTATTCAATTTCAAATCCAATGTGAAACTTTTGCACTTGACATACCCCAGTATGAAAGCTATAATTAGACAATTAACTGCGCAGAAATCAGTTACTTTTCGTCCGATATGCGTAACCAATTTCCTTTTGCAAGCGCTTCTCTCTTTGATCCCATGGAATATTCCTTAATCTCGAGTCCCTCTATTCTCTTTATTTTTCCACATTTACTTTTTTTAAACCATCACACTAGTTTCCCCCCAGCCTGGACTTGACTTATCTGAGCAACGTTTATAAGCCTTCAAATTTTTGCACCCTATCAGGCACTAATATTCTGTCTTTGATATCCACAATCCACATGGTTTACAATCCACTTTCATTTCTCTTTCCAATGTGTCTTTAGGTTTTCTTTTCTTACATTGTCCTCAGTTTCTTTCCTTTTCCTCACCTTTCCTCCTAGGTTTCTTTTCTACATTTATTTTCCTAGGATTCTTTCTACAATTTCCCTGGCTTTATAATTTCTCATAGATTCCCTACATTTCCTTTCCTAACATTTCTCCTGGGTTTCATTTTCCTCTCCTTTCTTGGCTATGTTTCTTCTCCTCATTTTGGCTATTTCTTTTTTTCCACTACCATTTAAATCTAGGTTTCATTTCCTCATACATCTAAACGTCTTCTAGTATCTCTTTCTCACGTTTCTTTCTAGATTCCTTTTTCCTCACATTTCCCAGTTTCTTTTCACACATTTCTCCTAGGTTTCATTTCTTCACATTTATAATAACCCCTTGTTTTCTATTCTCAAGTTTCCCCTATGTTTCCCTAGAATTCCTTTCCTAGTGTTCCTCTCACCTGCCGAAACTGGCTATTCAGAACTCTTTGCCATTGTATCTTTTATCCGTCTTTTCTATTCCTATTTTTCCTTATTTTCCCCTTTTGTCCCTTTTTCCTTCCTGGTTTCCCTCTTTCCTTTTTCTTGATTTTTTCCCTCAAGAATTATCTGTCTCAGTTCCTCATTGGAGCGCTCATTTCCTCCCAGCGCCCGCACTATTTGCAACGCGCTGATTGAGGCCCCTTGGATTGTATTAAATGCTGCCTAATGACATCCCAAAACAGAATTCCGTAAAAGAAACTATTCATCTATCATCGACTTAAACCCGCGTTACACTTGATCCTGAATACTGTTTACGGTATCACAGGATGTGGATGTCTAGTCAGAAATTTCTTTTAGAAACGCAAACAAATACGCCTTGTGGCACAGATGATCTGAATTGTATATGTGACATTATTGTCCTGATTTTCAAAGAATCGTTTCAGTTCAACGACAATATGTCCTAACGATTGCAGATTTCACACAAGGGTCCTTCCGGTTTCTAAAATTGGCGTAAATTGAAACCAGGTCTTGGTTTACGCGCCTTGCTGGAAATATCGAAAAGGCATTATGGAAAAATGGATGCGACCGTAGCGATTGCGGTTCACTTTTCCTGTCTGAGAGTTCCGAAAGTACCCGACAAAAACGTTCAATTTTTCGTTCGCTAGGTTCTATAGGTTCATAAACCACTTACGATACATATTCAAACAAAACCTAGTGAACGGACGCTCCTGAGGCAAAACTTCCATAGCACCCCTCCGTTTTCCGGAGAAATTTGAGATTTTGGTTCAAGTTTACGCACATCCTCTCTTACGGACTGAAATGGTAATCTCCTCGGCGCATATACCAATTTAGATCAAATCTTTTCGCAGTCTGTGGACACAGACTAACCGTGGGAAATACTTACCCCTACCGCCGTTTTCCAGTATAACGAATCCAAAGGCATCTTCTTCAGTACTTGATTTCCTTTTGCGGAATAATCATGTAAGTAACTTTGTCAACAGTTTTCAAGACGACGGGGTTCTTTAGGTCCCATATCGACGGTACAATAACGTTCACCACTGAGAATATTAAAGGTGCGTGCTCCGATCTTCTTTGGGACCCCCCCCCCCCCCCCGATTTACCCTAAGTAGTATCAATTTTGATATCAAATGAAATGCCGTTTTTTTCTCGATTGTGTCATGCCTGAAGGGGTTTCAGCTTTCAATCCATTGTCTTTCTCAAATACAGAGGTGGGAAAAACGTGGGCCGGGTGTTTTAGAGTTAACCTCATATTAACACCAGTAGTGAATAGGCGTTGCACTATGCAAATTTCGCGTCTACATCAAACCGCAAGTTTGTTTCCCACGGTACTTGAGACGGTCATTGTGTACAAGTCCAGGCTCTCATATCAAGTAGAGAACACGTTAGACAAAATCGGAACAAGCAACTCTGTATTATCTCTGCCCCTAACTTCGCATTTTTTGTAAGGCGCCGTGTTCTTTGTAGAGCGCTATATTAAATGCTTATTAATTATTATTATTATTAGTTACAGACGGATTTTTGTGTAACATTTGGCATTCCGTGACTATTTTATACTGATCCTGCCATACACATAGAATATTATTAGTCAAAAAAGTTGTCCTTATTTGGCTAATTAAATATTATTCAGGCACATTATTTTTTCTATAATCCACAAAATAGTCAAAAAGTGGTTGAATTTAAAATAATGGGTTTTTTAAGATTTTCGGATTAAATTTCAATAATTTCAAGTAATTTCTACACTTGATAATTAGGACGTTTAATTCAAAAATTCGTCAAAAGACTAATTAGCAAAGTGACCAATAAGTACTTAAATTCGTCATTTCTGTGCTTGACTAACTATTTCTAGTCATCTGGTGAGGTCTAAAGTCGTCTTTAATTATATTTAACTTGTCATTTGACAAATAAATTCGTCAGTCATTAATTTGTCATTTTAAAGTGTAAATTTAGGGGTACTGAAAATATTTTCTAATCAGTCGAAAAACTAGTTAAAAATATGGGAATGTTATCTTCCATCATAGCAACATGTTTCTTTCCAGCATTGAAGGACATTATTATGATGATAAGCACTGATTGCATGACTACTTTTTAATTAGTCAAATCAGACCCTACTTTTTTTGCTAATTATATTCTCTGTGTATAGGCAGTATCAGTATAAATATGTCGGAATGCCAATCGTAGTTCCCAAAATCCGTCTGTAAATACTAATAATAATAAGAATAATAAGCATTTAATATACGCGCTCTACAGAACCACGCGCTTTAACGAACCAATGCGAACTTAGAGGCAGCAACTAATACAGCGCCAATTGCAACATACAACACAAACAACGACACATACTTAAAACTAGGACAAGGAAGGGAAGGAAGTCCATTTTTTTTTTCAAATCTCGACAATCTTCGGACGATAATCTCCTGTTGCAAATCTCCGACGATAATTTGGAATCTGTTGTTTAATTCCACGGTCTTTGTCTTCAAAGTGGAACTCGCCGAAATAAGTTTTAATTTCAATATGTGATGCGATCCTGGGAAAACAGCCACATGGTGGAATTTATATTTTGAGTTTTGACCTATCATTGGCAAAAGATTTGAAATATAAAGTTTCCATAACTTTTTACTTCTGTCCTTCTATGATACACATATCAAAGTTATGGCGTTATACATCTGACAAATAACGACACATCACATTTTAAGGTATTGTCTTTATTTTTTTTAAACTGTCCTCTGTGGCGACTGTGGCGTTTTTTCCCATATCACATCACATATATTTAAGTTTGGTCAACTTCTAGATTAAGTGAGAATGCGACACAAATGATGTTAAATAAAATACGCCACTATGTGAACACGACAAAATAACCAATTTCTCAACGTGTAAATAACAAATACGGACCACAAATACTCACTATGTGGACGCGGCGAAACTCAATGCAGTATCGATTATATGGGCCTGCGCAGTACAGATTTTCGAAAAATACGTCGTTATGTGATGCCGATAATTTAACGTTTTGTAAATATTTCATAATTAGTTATTAATATTTTAACTAATTCAGCCACTTTGAGTTTATTTGGTAAATATGTAGAGTCGAACAAAAACACACGTATATAAGTCCAAATTCTCCAAAAAGTCAAAAATGTCAGAATCGTCACTATTGACCGGCCAAAGATACTATGACTGAAATGTGGACACGAAATCTCTCGTTGCACCTTTATTTTGGTTTTCTTTGTTGTTAATATTCGTGTTTTTTGGGGTTTTTTGTTATTTATAATATTGTTATAACGTTTTTCGACACGGCCATTTGTTTGAAAAGAACATTAAAGAATAATCTCTTCTATAAAACAACGAAACTGCCGTCCTTACACTGCTGATACGATTCTGGATAGGCCAGTGATTAATTTTGACACGTTGGGACCATACAAGTAAGACATATGGTAGGTCAAGTAAAGCACAAACCATTGTTGACTAAAGTGTGTGAACAACTTCTCATTTATAAACCAGGCCAAAGCAAAAAAACATTATTCAAAGTACCGCTGACCGCTGCTTTTAACAAAGTAAACCACCAAAGATGATGAACGAGTAGTGATTGCATGTGTGGTCCTGTTAGCTTTACTCTAGTATTGCGCATCATGTCAGATCTGCTCCATCGCCTAAAGAATCTGAAACTTTGGTTCGAAAAGCGAATCGTCATGCGGCGGGGAGAACCAGGTCTGCTGCGATTGCATATCAGCATTTCAGAATAGCGGATGTAAGTAATAAGTTTTTCACTTTAGTCATTTTCATTCAGCGCATTCAAAAGGCAAGGTCTTTCGAGTACCCTTGAGTAGAGTCAATTAAGGTTGCGTGTTCCGATCGTCCTTTTGGGACCCCCTGAATTACCCGAATTAGTATCAATTTTGATATCAGATGAAATACCCGTATTTTCTTCATTGTCGTCCTTGAAATTTGAGCCCTCAATTCATTTCAAATAAACAAAAAACCGAAACACGGCCGTTTTAGTGGTTAACCATCATATTAGCACAGTATTGAATAGGGCTTTTGCCACATGCATTCTTGGCGTTCCACCATCAAAAACCGCAAGTTTTGTTTCCTCCCACGGTACTTATGGGGTGTAGTGTGCAGTGCCCAGGGCTCTCATACACGTTGGAGAACACAATACGCATAACTCGGAACAAGCAACCAATTGGTCCGTAATGGCATGCACATATACAGGTATACAATGTATACTATAACCTGTATACTATACTTATAAAAATTATTGTAAATGTACACGATTTGAAAAGATAACGTTTTGTATGGTGTAGCAATTGAAGACATATATAATTAAATTATGAAGATTTTATCAGCACGTAACAGGCTTTTTATCTACTGTTTCACAAATCCAGACCATGTATCACTTAAACAACTATATCAAGCCTTTCTTCTCCATGACCTATTATAATGTATTAGTGGGCCGACTCAGAAAACCTGTTGCTCAGAATTCTAAGGCCCGCTGTACTGTTTTAGATGGGAGAAGTGTTTTGTCCTTCTGGTAATGCTCACATGCGTATAAAATTATAATTAAGAACTTTATCCGAGTGTATTTAACAGCGGACTGGAAACGCCGAATTTCTTTCCGTCTTTTTGAAAATAGTGCACCAACACCGAATCACTAAAGGACATCTAACTTTGATCTTGCCTTGCATAGACCTACGGTGTGATCGGGCGCAGCCGTTGAAATTATATCTATCACACAAAAGTCCTTGTTTTTTTGTGAGACATAGACCTTTTCGAGCTTGCTAGCACTTATTACTAATGCAACTGTGCAAAAATCTCAAAATTTGGGGCGCCCTTCAAAACAATGTGCTGGATTCTTTTTTAATCCTTACATCAAAACCTGTCTAGGCCAAACTTCTGATTAGTTAGTGGGCCTTTTGATGAGAGCCTTCTGGGAAGGGTTGAGTTTTGGGCTTACGTTTCGGGTTAGGGCTGTTACGCAGAAGACCAGCTACACTTGTTATAGGGGGGCTTTTTTGATTGACTGCAGTCCGTTTTAAATTGCCTATATATATTGCAATTCAAAAATCGGAGATATGGTTTGGACTTAGGTCTGCCTTACTAGACCAAATTTTCATTTCTATACAATTTTTTTGGCTTTTGTTTACGTTTGTTATTTATAAAAATTGCCATTTTGCACACGTTTATTTGACAAACTGAATATAGTATTAAAGAGACACTGCACATTTGAAAATATTGTCGGCCTCAATATTTTTCAAAATTGAAATTTTGCATGTTGTAAAGCTTGTGTATGGTTTGTAAAAGCTTGATATACATTAGCCCTCAATTGAAATTATTAAGCCCAAATCAACACTCTTATGGTACACAGAACGATGTTTAATTAAGACTGCCCGGCGACATTAATTCCAGACGCGCGAAATGGCGTTTTAAAATAAAAAACACAAGAAAACACACGCCAGAAGTTGATTCTCACGGCACGCACCTTGTGTGACCGGTCTGTGACCTTTGTGGTATTGGTATTAACAATCAATAAGTACGAGTCTATGATATCATGTAATAGTCCACATTAGGCCTAATTTGTGTATGTTATTTGTATGTGTAAAATATATCTCTATGCTCCATGGCCTAGTACGATATTGCGAGCAAATTCAAGAAGTTTCATATTTTGTGAAAATGTCCCTGTGCCATTTTAGTTTGCTACGTTTAGGGCGTTATTCACCTATGTTAAATCGTTGCAATTTGTATCATCATTTTTTTAATCAAAATTGGGGTTGAACGATCATTAATTACGTTATTATTAACTATAACATACTTTCGATATAGAGTCAGGTTGAGGAAATAACAGAATACATACAAGTATATCGCAGTACATTAAAAGAGAAGCTATATTTTATCTTGTGTTTTTTGTAAGATTAAGTCATTGGGGTGATATTTTTTCAAAATTTTCCAAGAGGTCTTTTGAGCAGTGGAAATTTTTCAAATGAAGACATGGTATGACAACGATGTAAGGGGGTCTTACAGGAAGAACTGTATAGTGCTTTATATAATCTACTCTGTGAAAATATTAGTGAAACACTATTGAGTGGTTTTCATGAAAAAACGGAAATTATACTAACCATAAAAATGAATCAAAATATTTTGTCTGACCACCGCGCTATTTTGAAATTCGCGCTAGTGGTATATGGATTATGTGTTATGCGATTGCGGGCACACTGTAAACTTGACCAATAAAAATATCATTCTGCACACAGAGAAGTTTAGCCATCAGCATTTGCAACAGAAGACACACCTCCACTGAATGCTGGCTCTTTGCTTCGACTCCTCAAATGCCCCCAAATTTCACTTATGTCTTCTGAAGTTGTTAGCTTGTTCCGTTTGCCAGGAAAGCCTTCCAATATATTAAACTTCAAATTAATCTTTCTGGCAGTAACCACTCTAGATGTTGACTTTTTCTGTGCACTGTCGACTTTAAGTTTGATAATTTTGTGTGTAAACTTTAGTATCTGAAAAGTTACTACAACTACGTTACTGCATAGCTGTTAGTATTGATTATTACCATCCCATTCAAACCCCATTACCTCCTATTGAAAAGGGATTAAGAGCACGGTCATAAAACGTTGAAGATTGTGCATTTGAATTGATTCTTGTAGGTCAATTTAACTTTTGACCTACTACTGGTCCCTGTTATAATTTTAAATACAAAAGAATATTCATTGAATTAATACAATCATGATTTTTATATGTTTTTTCATTGATGACTTAATATCTGACTGTTGATTGTCTATTTATATTATCGTGTACTGAACAATCTAGATTTTTTGTAACTTTAACATTCATAGTCAAAATCAAAGGTATTTGTGCACGAGCCATAAGAATTTCTTTACAGATAGCATTAGGGCTAACCTTTGATTCAAACCATCTTGTCACCAGAAGAAAGTTTTGGACAGCACCGATTAGTTGGGAGAGGAGACCCATAAGGGAAAATATTGGCCCGATTCACCTGTTTCCTGAATGGACTAAGATAATCTGGCTTTCATGTTGACATCATTTTTACAAAAGAGTGCAAAGACTTTTTTGTTTCGCTCAAAAGTCAGTAACATTTAATTCACCTGTTACATTGAATACCACTTGAAGAATACAAATAAGACCCCAAAAAAAAGTACCGCAGCATGTCTTAATACCCCCATAAGTTACAACCATAGGTATATGCACGAAAATGTAAAATGATATCATACTCTCTTTCTTGCAACTTTTGGACATGACACCTTTTTTGCTCCATTTGATCAATATCGCCAACACATGTCCATTTTACGAAACTGTGTCACAATTTTTCAAAGTTTCATCTGAAGACATTATCAAGGTTACAAATACACACCCATGGCATTACGTGATACACACTCAACAACTTCATGTGGAAGAATGCGGTCTTCACTGAATGGCAATAAATAAGGGCTATACCTTTTATTGCAAACTTTAAAAAGGGAGAATTTTTTAATGTGTATTGTGTTGGCAATTTGATCGCAGATTGGTCGAGAAGGGTATCAAACATTTACGAAGTAACACGAACTATTGACAATAATTTTATGTTTTCCTGCAAATACCAATGGTTTGTACTATGTGGGTATTTAGAATGCTGCGTTACTTTTGGTGGGTCTTTAGTCAGAATGGTGGTAGCTTCTAAATGGCGCTTCGTTGATTGATACTTTCATTCTAAAGCATAGGATTGATTTTCTCTGCTTTCGACCTACGTGTTTAATAGATTTAAAATTGAATTTTTATAATTTCCACCCCACTGCACATGCCCCTCTTCAATGCACATCTTTCGGAACAGTACTAGAGGTGACACGAAGGGTTGAATCTACTAGAGTTACAGTGTGTGCGGACGGCACATAAGCGTCATACACCTTCACACCATGACGCTTTCCAAGTGGTGAATTTTCCGAGGCATGTATGACGCAAACGTGCCGGTCTTATTGCCTAACACGTTTCCCTAGCGCGATTTTTAAATAGTAAGCATAGTCAACTAGATTGTTAATTTATTCCGTTTTCGATGAAAGCACCGTATATGTGGGTCAATAATTATTTTTAAATAGATTACATATTAGTCAGGACCCTTCACGGCCTCAAAATTTGGAGGACCTGGCTCGTAAAGATATCCGATTTTTGAGTTCAATTCCTTTACCATACCATGTTTGGGATATATGAAAAGTGCTTTTGTAAAAAAAAAATCCCCCTTGAAAAATTTCTTGTCCAGCTGCGTACTGGCGTTTTAGATAAAGGTCAGTGGCAACCTGAATATTGGTCAATTTTAAGGGTGGGTAACGAAGTTCAGGATTTTTTCTTATTATCTTTATAAAGGCGACAAAGTGGTACTATAATGTGCTAATATTACAAGTAAAAACACATATTTTGTAACTTTTTGTTTTCTTTTATTATTATTCACTTTAATATTTCTTAAACGGTCAAAGTCAAACACGGTTCTTTTCCGTCCTGATTTTTAATACATTACTAATATCGTTCACAAACATGTTTTCGACATGTCCCTTTCCACCGTCTGAAGCGGACTGAATAAGTTTCGTTATTGTATTATTTTTTAATACATATTTCTAGAGTTTGAGTTTTTAGGTCCTCATGTTTCAATCCCATACATGTTCCTCTATAGATTCCATGATACATCATCCTTGCATCAATCAAATTTTAGAGAAATATGGGGACAGATTGCGAATTCTGAATCAATTACATCCAACCCAATTCCTAGCAGAAATATCACACGTAAAATTCCCGTGGTTTGGGTTTAACCATTCCTGGGGCAACGAAGCATGTTTTACGCAAGCTGCATCATTTTCTTGTATACGGCTATCACCATTGTTCCCAGTATAAGGATATTCTCCTTCCTTGTTGCTTAACTTATATATATTACTCTATCTATATATATATCGTATACTATATATCTATACTACTTAAAGAAAAAAGAAATATATAGTTATATATTATAATATATATATCTATATATTAAGGTCTCACATTTGGTACATGGTTTAATATGTAGCAGGCATCACATACTAGTAATGAGAAAATAATAAGCCCAACAGATACGCTTCGGGTCTTCGTCTAACAGAACTCGTTCTTCTTGGCATCAACACACATTCCATTTTAAAATGGCCGTGTTTTTTCGCCAATTACGGGGTGTATCAATGGGCACGGTCATGGGACCATCTGTAGCTTGTCTTACACACCTTGGACCCCTTGAATAGAAGGTTATTTCCCACCAACTAACCATCATCCCAGCCTCTTCTGTACAGCAGATACATGATGACATTGTGGGTTTCTTCCCATTGGCGAGCCGCAATGAGCTTGAAACTTCATCCATATTGTCTCAACTTCCTCCACCCCCTCGTTTCAAGTTCACCTTTAATATCTCTCACGGAGGTCCGTCACTTTTCTCTTTCTTGGATCTTACTCACTATCCGTGGAAAACAAACCGGTGCTTTCCATATCATTTTAAGCCCACCAATTCTCACAATTATTTATTTTACAACCTCAAAATAAATCCATCCTCCTGCTTGCCAAAGACTCCATTCCAGTACTCCCACTTCTGGTTCTCTCTTCGTCCGCGCCAACGTATATGCTCTGAAGAACATGACTTTTCAAAAGCTTCTGAAGACATCACTCTGCTTGATGCTCGTGCTATCCTCAGACTTACTAACGCCTGCAAAGAAACTCATATCTAGGATTGACAGAACGAGGTTCTTAAAAACTCTGATCGCTGCAAAGCTGACGGGTTTCCCTTGTTCTTCCTATACCAACCCTTTCCATACACCCCCTACGTCGTACATATCAGAAATCGACTTTCAACAAAATTCTATGATGTCAGATTCTCTTCTAATCTTCTATCTCCCCAGGAGTCTTTCCGACACGTTGCCTGTCACGCATATAAAGAGAAACCTATCTATACTCATTTAGTTCCGTGCTTCCCATCCCCGATCGTCTTTGATTGAAGCTCCCGGTACAATCCCGGTAAACGTCCAGATGTACACCTGCAAAGTGGTTACCAAAGAAAACATGACTCTTATCAATGGCCCACACACTCTTTTAGATTAACCGTCCACTTCACACGTGTACCACCCGCACTATTGGTTTATAAATTATCACATATGCAGAAAGGTTCCACAAGAATCCTTTATATTGGTGAAACTCAACGTAGACTTGCTTATCCGCATTACAGAACATCTCCGGTCCATCAGAATAATTCTGAGGGTTGTCCCGTTTCAAACATTTTAACATCCCGTCAACTTTTAGCATTAATGATTTTTGTGCACCGGGCATTGCTTGTAGGGGTAAACCAAAAAGACCGTATGACAACACACTGAACACAGACTCATTTGTTGCAAATTGGGCACTATACAACCAAATGGACCTAACTATAAATTTGATTCGTTTTGAATGTTTTTCTCATGCTTGTAAAATAACATTGCATTTTGTGCATGTAAGTTGTGGTATCTAGCGCTTCCAGTTATCACACTTATGTATTATACCGTATTATAGGTTTTTTCACACTATTTATTGTGTTTAAATGTTTTTGTTTTATCCCCTAGTCTCTTTAAGTAGCAGTTGCCATTTCACCGTTGAAGGGTTTAGACCCGACGCGTTGTGCTTATTATTTTCATACTATATTTGTGCACTGCTAATCTTCAACCAGTGCTACGCAGTCCTCCTACCATATATAATATATATATATATTTATATGATTATATATTAAAAAAAGAAAAAACCTAAAAAATTAAAAAAAAATATATAATTATAATATAGTATACTATATATTTATATCCCGCTGCCACTGCCATCTCAAATTATTACGAATCATGCATCTGAAGTAATCCGGCCTAGACAAAACGTAATTCTCACACATTATTTTACAGCAAGTAAAATATGAAAATCGTAAATGCGTTATAATATTAATATAATTTCAATTATACCCCCCCCCCCCACCGTGTGTAACATGTAAAATAGTCTATTAAAACGTTTTATTGGACCATTGCTTATGGATCAATAACAAACATTACACTAACACAATATTCAAAGAAAAATTCATTTCCAGACTAAAGCAACATCTCGATAGTTCAAATTTTTTTTTTTTTTTTTTTTTTGTGACGAATAAGCCCCCTATTTTGTAAATCATTTCGATATTTGTCCTTATTTCTTCCACCTAATTTTTTTAAAATTTTATTTTGCATTTTTTTTTTGCAAATAGACTCTAATCCTCATTATTCTTATATTGAAAACGTCTTAATCGCTTATGACATACATAACCCCGATTATCTGTTATAGATACCCCTACCCCTAATACCGTTTTCTTAGCTACTTTTTCATTTAGCATTTTTATACCCTTCC